>JAKUCA010000202.1:0-21382 GCA_030567025.1 Geotrichum europaeum
TTTTATTAGATAGTTTTTACTGTAGCCAATTGACTGGGCAAAAATATATTATTATTATTATTATTTAATTAACCCTAAAGCGTAATTTATTACCCTAAATGCTCAGAAATATTGCAAATTAGTAATTTGAAGAACAATTAGTTCAGAATTTATGTAAACACTGCAAAGTTTCTCCCCTGACGAGAAGACAGGTTTTTACGTCCGACTTTTCAGACAATAAGCTCGACAGTTCAGTTTATAAACATCTAATTAGAAAATCTACTTGCTGACTTCCGGAATATTATCTTTAGTCGTTAAATCCCTTGTGTAGTCAATTAGTAGTTACTTCCCTAAACGCTTCCTCATTTTTTTATTGCAAAGTAGCTCTAGTCCTGGCTATTCCTCCTGATACCAAGCCGAATTCTTACAATACTTGTTTTATTTAGCCTAAAATAGAACCAAATTCGGCACAATTTAATTGTACATGATAATAATACTTAAAATTTAAGATATATACTTTATGCTTTAATTAAGTCTTATTATATAATGTCCCAATGCCTTTCACATTCTGAAATTTTTTTTATGACAACATCTAGGACTTGATTCGAGATCTGATCTATCAACGGCTTTTTCAAATTGTCAGATAGTTTCACCGGTACCCACGACACTAAGTGCTACATCAATAGGAAATAGCTACAGCTTTTTATTGGGCTCATCAATTCAACATTCTGCGACTTTTTTTTGTTTTTTTTGTATTCTTATTCAGCAGACTAGAACCAACTTTTTGCTAGTTTTCTTCAACATTTTTTATACGCACACATAATGATGACTTCAGAAGCAGTAGCGGCACCTGTTCTTTCTACGGGAACCGAGTTTGACCGTGTGCAGATGCAAACCCGTGAGACACCTGCTTTGACCGAGCAGCAAATTAGAGACGTTTACTGTGTGGATGAGATTGTCGCGACAATTTACGACAAAGCGGCCGCCGTTGTGCAAGCGACAACACTGACGGATGGCGGCAGTGAGTGCTGCAGCACCGATAAGCAGTCCGGTGCCTGCTGTGGTGGAAGCAATAGTAACAATATTTCAAAAGATGATAGGGCAAAGCCAATTAAAGTTGTTGCGTTGCAGTTCCCCGACCACATGCTGCCAGATTCGCCTGCCATTGCAGAGGTGCTCGAGAAAAGCCTAAATGCATACTACACCAACAAGAGAAGCGAAAATTATCCGAACGCAAGCAACATTGTCGTACCGATGGTGTACATTTTAGCTGACACGAGTTACAGTCCTTGTTGTGTGGACGTTGTGGCAGGCCAACATGTTGCCGCCGATCTGATTGTCCACTTTGGCAATGCGTGTTTGTCACCTGTACGCGGCATCGAGGTTATTTATGTCTTTGGTCGCAATACTCTTGACACTGATGCTGTGTACGCGCGCTTTGTGGAAACCTATGGTACTCCGGACTTGGTCGACCCTGAAGAGGAGATTTATTTTGTCTACGATCCAGAGTATGAGTTTGCGCTGCATGGATTTGTGAAGGAGCGCTTGACGGAATACAAGACTGTTGTGCCAACGTGGATTCTGCCCGAGGAGGAGGAGAGCAACGTCACTATTTTGCCAACGCGTGATTTCATCCCAGAGCGGAAAATGCTTGTTAAGGAAAGCCAGATCCCTGTGCGCAAGTATCCAGCACCGCCCGTGAGTGACAATGATGAGGATGAAGATGACTCGACCCCCACGCGCAGTCTTTTTTATGTCACAAATCCCAACCCTTCGCCATCGCTTTTGCTCCATCTTTCAACTCTTTTCAGTGCGCTTCATCTACTCGAAGCTCCTAGTCTCACTAGCGTGACAGCGCCACGCACTCAACTCATGCGCAGATATCGTTACATGAACATGGCCCGCACGGCCGGTACTGTTGGTATCCTCGTCAACACCCTTTCACTTCGTGATATCCGTGGCGTACTCATGCGCGTCCAGAATTGGATCAAGGCAGCCGGTAAAAAGCACTACACTTTTGTCGTGGGTAAGCCCAACGTGGCCAAACTTGCCAATTTTGATGTTGTTGAGATCTGGGTGGTGCTGGGATGCCCGCTTGGTGGTATTGTTGTTGATTGTGAAGATTACTATCGCCCAATCATCACTCCCTACGAGCTCTCACTTGCGCTGCAGGAAGTTCCCGAGTGGAGCGGCAAATGGGAGATATCGCTGACCGATGTGCTTGAAAAGATGCGCATTTCAGATGAACCCCTTGAAGATGAGCATGAGGGGGAGAACAAAGACTACGACAACGATAGTGATGACGACGACCGACCTGTATTTGACCCGGTTACTGGCAAATACGTATCAACGAGCCGGCCATTACGTCAGCTTGCGCACGTTGAAATTTCAGCAGAGGAGAGCGATTCTGATATTGCTTCTGACGATAATGACGTGCGTGATGACGGCACAAACGAGCGGGGCCTGGTTGTAAAGCACTCGTCGCAGCTAGTGATTAAGAATACAGTCTCAACCGCCGCGGATCACCTCTACAACAAGCTCACGTGGGCAGGCCTTGGCAGTGACTTCAACAAGCCCGCAGACTCTGATGATGAGAAGGAGGATGGTGAGGCTAAGTCTACAGGTAACTGGGCTGTTGTTGAAAAGGGTCGTGCTGGTGTTGCACGCGGTTACAGGGTCAATGCTGAAGACGACCGGACGTAACATTGCCATGTCATGTAACTCTGCATTTTTTTTTTCTTATAGACTTTTAAATACTTCATAGTGTTTAATTATCTTTGGAGTTGTTGGTTGGTTTAATTTTGGTCGTTTGCAAGTTTCCTTTTTGTTTTGTTTTTACCAAACTTGTGATTTCAACAGTCCCTACTTTCCAGCTTCAAAAAAAAAAATAAAATAAAAGAAAACCAAACAATACCTAATACCACACTTACAAGCAAACTTATAAATTGATGTAGAAGCATTCAATATTAAATATTGTAATTGTAGATAATGTATTACCCAATTTTATTTTTATTTTATTTACTTTTTGGTACTTCCCCACACTCCAACGACAGGCACTTCATTCCAACAAAACCAAAACAAGGTAAAACCAAAGTCTTTTTTTTTTTTTTTTTTTTCGCTGACTCAATAAAAAAAAGCACCGCGTTAATATGGCTTAGGAATTGGACGCCCGTTGCTGTTGATGCTATTGAGGTTGCTTGGTACACTGGGCACAGTGCCAGGACCAGGACCGGGTCGTTTGTTCTTAGGTTTGTTATTTTTGCCCTGGCGAGAGTTCTTCTTGTTGTTGGGCCGGTTAGAGTTGTTTCCAGGCCCACTATTGTTATTGTTATTGGTACTATTATTGTTGCTATTGCTATTGCTGTTGTTGTTGTTGTTGTTGTTGTTGTTGTTGTTGTTGTTGTTGTTATTATTGTTGTTGTTGTTGTTATTGTTGTTGTTGTTGTTGCTGCTACTGTTGATATTGGAGTTAATGTTGGCGCCTTGTTTGTTGTTACTGGTAGCCTGGTCCGGCCGTTTCGACGGTAATAACACGTTTGCAGGCTTTTTATTCCGGTTCTTTTTCTTAGCAGCAGTGCCCTGATATTTGTTGAACGGAAATTTGTTCATGTTGTTATCATTGGTTTTCTGGTGAAAAATTCATGTGTTAGTGAAAAAAAAAAAAAATCTGAAAGTATGGAATACGGGGATACTTACCATGCTAGCAGGTCGGGTGGGCAAAGAAGAGTTGGCGGGGCCAGACGGTGGCATCAAACTAGCGGGACCCACGGGTGGCATCACACCAGTAGGGCCAACAGGCCGTCCAGGAAGAGGCATAGCTGGGAGCGGAAGCACAGTACCGCGAACTTGCTGGTTTGGCGGAGGCGGTCGCCTTACTGGCGGCACTAACTTGTTAATATTGCGCGCAGCTACAACCGGGCGCTGGGTAGGTGGGCGTGGTTCGTATTCGTCGTTTCCGCCAGCTGAAGCGACAGGTGTAGGTAAGGGCGCTGAGCTCAGTTGTGGCTCGTAGCTATCATCATCATCAACTTCCATAGAGACAGGCCGCTGTGACACAGGGCGAGGCTCATAATCGTCGTCATCGTCATGCTTTCTAGTGACAACAGGGGCCACCGGCTTCTGCGAGGCAGGCCGAGGCTCGTAGCCGTCTTCTTCGTGAATTGGTCCGTTGGTTTGGAAAGCAACTGGTTGGACAGACGAAGGTACAGAGCTTGATGCAGCAACACTAGTTTCGATGGACGGCTTGTGGCTTTTGTAGCTTGAGTGAACAGGAGGAGTAGCAGTAGCACTGTTGGAAACTCTGTACTGTCTTGGACCTGTCGGAAGACTGGGCTCGTAGTTGTCATCATCGTCAACTGACCTAGTATCGCGCTCCGGCCTGTTGTCTCTTCTGTCATGCCTGTCACGGTTCTTTTTGTCATACAGGTTCCTCTTAGATTCAATGCGCTGCCTGTTGTCGACGCGACGGTCATCGCGGCTCTTAGACTTTTTCTTCTTTCTTCCGAACTGATCGTCATCTTCAAATTTCCGCTTCTCCTGGTGAGCAGCCTGGCCATCATTCCTGATGAGATTGTTCAAGTACCCAGGCTTGCAATCAGTATAAAGGTGTCGCTGTTTGGCATCAGCCACCAACCGGCGCCATACAGGGTTTTTCAGCAGTGATTCCTCATTACCTAAAATCCAGAGTGCAGACTTGGCTCTCGTGACTGCGACATTCATACGTCTGGTATCGCCCAAGAAACCAACTCCATGACCATCAGGTTCAGCACGCACACAACTAATGATGATCACCTCCTTTTCTTGACCTTGGAAACCGTCAATAGTATTGAAGTCAATGTCTGCAGCACCAAGTTCACCCAGCTCTGTCCTAAACACACGCTTTAGTAGGTTAACTTGCTGCTTATAAGGTGAAATGATGCCTACTTTGCCTGCAATCTCTGAATGTCCAATTTTGTTTTCAAGCGCTCGGTAAAGCTGGAATGCAACCATGGCTTCCTTTTTGTTGAACAGTGATTTGGTGCGCTCAGACCGCTCATGCGAACCTTTCACATTGAAAAAGCGGTATGGTGAGAATATAAAATTATCATGCCAACTCTTTTTGGTCCGCTCCAGATTCGTGTTACCTGTCTCAAGCTTGCCATTGTAAAACTCCTTGCTTGGGAACTTTGCAATGTCAGGATGCATACGAAACTGCACATTTAGCATGTGCACACGTTCCTGGTGCTTATTAAACATACGCACAAAAAGAGACTGCTCATATTTAAGGGAAGCAGCATGTTGAGACAAGACTGTAGGTGGTAACTGGTTGGGATCACCAACCATAATGCACTGCTTGCAACCATATTTAAGCGGGATCAGCGCAGACAATTCAATACACTGGGCGGCCTCATCAATAATAACAGTGTCAAACCGCATTTTTAGCGAAGAGAGTACGGAATGAGCACTACCAGATAGAGTGGCACAGATGATCTGAGATTGCTTGATGATTTGAGCCTGGGCCTTACGGCGCTCGATGTCACGCTTACGAGCTCTGACCTGCGAATACTCTCTTTGCAAATCCAGCTTGTGACCAGTAGATTTAATCACCTTGGTAAGCGCAAGGATTTCTAGTCTAAAAGCCTCACGCTTTGCAGGATCTTCAGTAACATTTTGCTGCTGACGGAGCTTGTCACGCTCAGCAAGATTCTGGTTCTGTTCCTTACGCAGCGCTCCCGTCAGCTCTTTAGTCGTATTATCATCTAGAGCATTCAGTTTTTGGTCTACGAGCTCTTCCAACGTCAGTTCGCGAACACTGGCATTAATGACATCACTGCGGCCCAATCTGACAATTCCAGGTTTAATGAGCTTACCACCATGGCCGATGACGCCGTTTTTAAGACGTAGCACAAGTTCGTCAACAGCGGCGTTGGATGGCGCACAAATCAGAATACGCTTCAAGTTTTCTAGGTCTGGAATTTTCAGGTCTTGACCAGCAGCAGGTGGAGGAGGCAGAGAAGCACCGGATGTGGTTTCGGTTAAGAAAGAACCAACAATACCGAGAATGGTTTTGGTTTTACCAGTACCAGGAGGACTAAAAAGCTTGTTAGAAAAAGATTTTTAAAAAGAAAAGTTTTCAAAAATAACACATACCCTTGAATGAGGGAAAATCCCTTTGAATAATCCGATCTAATAATAGCCTTCGCCTGAGACTCGTTCACATTGTAAGTGCTAACAGTTTTGCGGATCCGTTCAGCAGAAGCGACATGAGTCTCGCTCGGTAACGCGTTGAGAATTTCAGACTGCAGATCGTAGTACTGTAGTGCGCGAAGCGAACAGTACTCACGCTCAATGGTCGTCAAGCTCACTGTTCTCAAAACATGAAATTCAGCCAACGGAACTAAGTAAGTGTGCATGGATAGTGGTGGATTGTCAACTCGCATGGCAAGCTCAATGTAGTCAGTGTTGGTGTTTTTTACCTCTTTGATCTTAGCCAGACAGTAAGGCACGTCTTTGGAGGGATACCGAGCATCAACGTTATCACCAGTGAAATAGCTCAGTATTAACACGTCAGAATCACCAATCTTGCACTCTTGCCAAGAGCTAACGGGAAGAGAAGCACGTACCTCATAAGCACCGTTTCCAACCAAAGTCTTATTGGCAAGAGTAATTTTAAAAGGCTTGTCGTTCGCCTCCATCTTGCTGCGTTGAATATTCTGCCAACATTCCAGCATGAGCAGAGGTTCAAACACTTGCTGGTATTCCTTTACCGTCTTGAAAGTTTCAGGCACCTGGCGGGTGTTGGTCACAAAAAGCTGGCCAGTTTTCTGAACAACAGGTTGATCACCAGTAGCATGATAATCCCAACTGAGAATCTGCTGGTGAAGTGGGCCCAAGTCGACTTGTAATCTTGCCATCATATTCCGCTCCTCTCTCTCTTTCTCATTAATCTCAGTTCCAACTTTTCGATGATTAGGACCAAGGTTGATAGAAGAAACAGGCTTTTTCTCAATGTTTCGAAGCTTGTGGACGGAGTTGGAATTGAGCACCTGCTTAATTGTAAATAAGCCATCACCATCAGACTCATCACTGCTATCTTCATCTGAAGACGAACCAGTAGCATTTTTGCTTTCAACTGTGGCCTTGCGACCAAACTTTGAGCTATTAAAACCTGGTGGTCGGGCAGGATGGATTTCTTTAGAAGGAGCAATAGGCTTCAATGCATTTCTACTTTTAACTTCTGCACGAAGGGTATCCATCATACTAGTGCGAGGAGCAGCACTGCCACTGATGGCTTGTACAACAGGAGGGATAGGCTTACCAACAAGTCTCTGAACTGTACCAGGCTTGGCAAAGTCCATAATGGAGCGCTGAGCTGATTTCTTAACTTGCTTGGCCTCAACAATTTCTTTCTCTTCAGGAGTAGAACCACGAACAATCTGTTCAGCTTTTTCTGAAGTGTAAGCACCCGAGTCAATCAACAAACGTGTAAGCTGATCAGAAGTCATGATATTCTCAAACCCACGAGCTTTACTGGATAGCTGAACAAAAATCTGAACTAGTGCATTGGACGGCTTGACATCAAATGATTTCATGAGGCCAAGAACTGAGACAATGATATTAAAGCAGGACAAGATTAAGGACTCATCTTTCAAACGCAGAAGACGACACATTTCGGTAAGACAATCAATTACTGGATTCAAGAGCAGATAATTGGTGCTGGTCGACTCATCCATGTCGGCAGGCATCAGAGCCTCAAGCAAACGGTAGTAATCAACCAACTCTCCACTGTAGTCTAACAGATCTCTCATAAACTCTAACATGAAGTCGTTCTTGAAATGAACAGCCCACTTAGGTGTAGTCTTGAACATCTTCTCTAAAAATTTCCAGTTGTTTTGCCAATAACTGAGAAGCTCAAAAGCAATGCCCTCTTTCTTTTTATTGAGAATACCAGCCTGCGCACCAAAAAGACATTGAGACACATCTTGGGCAACCTTAATGAGCTTGGGACAAGGCGGAAAGATAGCGACAGTAGTAACCATTTTAACGGCAGATGTGAGTAGTGCAAGAGAACGTTTCAAATCGTAGTTTAGCATTGATGAGAGGGCGGTCAGACGATCATCAGCATCAAAGGCCTGACAGAAAATGTCAACGGCAGACTGGTTGACCTCCTGGTGAACGGAGTAGGTATTGAGAATGATAGCGAGAAGAGCTTCGTCATTAAGTAGTACAGGCTGCAAAGACTCCTTGTCAAACTCACCGATCAGTTGCATAGACACAATGGCATTATCTATAGCCTGAAAAGAAAATTCACCGCGAGGCAAGACCTGAACTTCAGCAGGTTTTCTGGGAGGAGGGCGCATGATGAAAGAGATACCTTTAAGGGCACGAAGAATATGAATGGCTAGATCAGAATCCTGAGGCAATCGCTTGTTGAGTTGTGACCACAATGATACTAAGCCGTTTTTGGGTTTTTCTTCCTCTGGGATTGTTGGAGAATCCTTAAGACCAGGATTTTCAGGAGTACCCGTCAAAACATCAAGTAAAATGGAGTAGTAAATAATGTTTAATGCTAAAGGTGGGATGTGAATGTTTGTGACTTTGTATTTGAAGTAGCTGTCTAAGATGATTGATGCATGTTGGTAAACAAGGTGTTTGACAGGTGTGCGTTGTAAACGTTGGACCTGAGAGATGAATGGTACCACTTCTCTCATCTCAGTCTTGAGACACAAACAGAAGACATTAAGAAGCTGTGTAAGTAGGATCTCTTCCACAGCAGGGCCTTTAGAACCTAATTGGTCAACGAGTAATGGTATAATAGTTTGACCGCACCGTTGCAGGTTTGTTGAGTCGCAGCTCTTCAAAAGTGGATTGACCCAACTGATGACATCACCAGGAGAGTCAGAGTTCCAAGAAAGTGGATTTGAAAAGAACAAGTTGCCGCGAATGGCGTTGACAACGTATTCAACCGAGACTGGAGTAATGAGCGTCCAAATAGTTGAGCCAATTTTATCAACGGCCTTGCTAAAAGCTAGTAGCGTCGCCGGAAGAGACTGTTTAGGGAGTTTTAGTACACAGCCTGCTAAAAATCTTAGCGCATCGTGTGGCCGGCCGGATAACTTTTCCGTAAACACTGACCGATCCAGCACCCTAGTGAGCACATTGAATGAACCCCAGAAGCGCTGCAAGTCAGTCTCAGACATGGGATTAGTCGACGCCTCTTCAATCACATCGTCGACAGCCTGAACAAGCATTACGTCAAACGAAGCGGCAGTCGAAAACTCGCTCTGCTTGATCTTATTTACAGTGATTTCGGCCCACATACGCTCATCGTCGTCCTTGCTAAATAGAAACATCACAACGCCTGGCAGTAGCTCCGGCGGTCGAATAGTCGGTGAATTTGGTTTTTGAATTTTGAAAAACACCTTCTTGAACATATCGTGAAGTTTTTCGTCCTTGAAGAGGCGTGGCGCACATAGGCACTCAAACAGCGGAATTAGCTCTTCCTGGAATTCGCTTGGCTTGGGATCAATAATGTCCTTGATCTTTTCAAAGGTGCTGGAAAGACTTTCATTAATACGGCTCCGATTCCACTGCTCAAATAGTTGCATTAGTTCCTCGATCATTTCGTTCTCATAGTTATAAGTGTCGGACATAATCTTCTCAAACTCGATCAACGCCAGGTGAAAGCGACGGGGGCACTGTGGGCAGCGGGCAAGCTGACTAGCAAGAAACGATTGATACGCTGCAAGGTGACTGGTATTCGGATATGCAAAAATCATCAGCGACTTTATAGCAGCCTTCTCAAGATCGGGGTTGCAGAAAATGTGTGAGTCGTTACCCAGCTTTGACAGGAACCGAAGACTTGATCTGAGGGCGAGTTGCTGGACTTCATTGTTCTGGGGATTGTTGTAGCTTTCGTCCACAAGATTGTTGACCTCAGCTAGCTGATCCTGAGGTATTGCGTCGTCAGACATGGACTGCAGAATAAATAAAATGTTCTAGACAAAATAGTAGAAGGAGAAATGAAATATCAACTAGATTCACTAAGACTGAAAGATAATAAATAGAAGAATATTTACTCAGCATCTAAATAGAAAAAAAAAAAAATTAATGAAAATTATAAACTCTGTATCACGTGACTATTACTTCTTTGGGCCTTCGTAAATATAATCCAACAAGAAATCGAGATTAAGTCCGACCTTTGTGAGCTGAGCAGATTGCTCCTTCGTAATGTTTGCGCACTGAATGTAAATGTCTGACTGGGGCTCTACATTGTAGAGCTGGCGCGCAAACGTTACGACAAAGTCCTCAACTTCCGCCTTAGCCCACTCAACGATGCTGCTCGCGTACTCATTCTGGGGGTAACACGCCTGGTAGATGTCGACGGTCGTGCGGATCATTCTAAAATGGATGGTGGCAATTTGTGCAATGTAAGTGGAAATGTCACCCTTGAACTCGACTCGCTTGATACGCTTGTTGATAAGCTGGCGTCTGCTACCAAGAAATGCTTTCTTAACGGCCTCAGGTTGGCCAAGTCGAATGAGCAGCTGAATATGGCTCTTCATTTGTGTCGGCCCAAGGTAATCTTGGGAGATGTCTGCAAGAAGAATATCGGTCAATTCCTTTATCCGCTCATCAAGCTTGACCTTGAGGATTTGTGAACGTAGGGTTTTGATGTCGGTGTTCACTAAAGTAGTTGTATTGAGGGCAATGCTTCCCTTTCGTGACTTGGATGATGATGATGAGATACTGAAGTTATTGCCAATAGCAAGAGCAGCAGGGCCAGCTTGAGCGGCAAAAACAACAGTTGCAGGAATACTATCAATGTCTGCGGTCTCCCTCGAACTTTTTTGGATAACAGTTACTGCATCCTTGAACTTTCTGTGCGCTATCTTGACATCCAAATCGTTGATAAGATCATCAACCTCGCGCAGGTTGCGCGCTCGTTCTGACACATCAAAGGACGTGTGTCTAGAATGACCTCTTTTTTCTGGCTTGCGGGCAGTGCCACCCTCGCGAGAATTGCCATTTGGCTTGTTGAGATCCTTAATAGCACGTTGGTATGTAGAAATGACCTTTTTCAAAGCCTCAACACTCTCTGTTTTATAGACAAAAGTTGCATTGCCCGTTGTAACTGAAAAGCCCGTTAGTGTTTGACCACGATTTACCTGCATATTCCTATTCTCCGACTTGCTTAAGTCTTCAATGTTAATTTCTGACAACGGCCAGCACATATCAGCAACAAGATTCTGAGACGGTTGAGTATTGAGTGAATTATCATTTCTGTGTCGTTTTTTGGTAGCCATTAGCAAGTGGTCATTCAGCAGGACAACATGAATAGGTTGGAGCGGCTTCCAGGTGGCAGCATGCAGTTGGTACCATCCTGAGCTTTCCATCAAAAGGTGTCGGCCAGCCGTAGCTGGGAAGTATTTTTGAGCCCCCTCCACCATTTTAAACAACTTGTTGAGATCCTGAGCCCACATGTTTTCAAGCATTAAAACACTATTTCTGTTGTTTTGCCGGCCATTTGCTGGCAGGCCGCGGCCGGGAAAAAGTCCGCCCGAGAGAGAAGCCCGCTGATTTTGGCCTTTTTCAAACTTTTCATTGCTTATATTCCCCTGTGCATTTGTCAGATATTGTTCTGCATCTTCTTTTATGGCAGTTGTGGCTACATGAAAATCGTTGACTAGTTTTCGTAGTGTTTGTAGCTCGGTGCCGAGGACACTGATCTGGGTTCCGACAGTCAGGAACGTCTTGTAATTGCCATAGATCATATCCTTTCTATCAATTACTAACTGTTCTTGCAGAGAAACTAGTTTTTCAGCAAATTTCGAAACTTGCGTGTCAGTTGCACCGCTTAAACTTTTAGAAATAAAGGCTTTGGCATTGAAGTTGGGCGAATGCAGAATCTGCTGTTCCTCTTTGTGGGAAAGTTGAGGCTGATACTGCTTGGTGTCTACTGGTCGGCTATGTGTTCTGGCTTCTGACTGCGGAAGCGGTGGAATGTTGTTGATGCTGGTCTTAATTTTTGTGTCGTTGGCATTTTGGACTTCTTGGATTATCGCGCTGGCGTTAATAGGCATCGCAGGAACATTACCATAGCTTGGTATCTGCATAGGAAACCGGGATGACAGTCTTCTCTTGACAAGATCACCAACCTAGGAGAAGTTAGTCTTTCAGTTCGAGATTTCAATTGGCAGTACAGCATCAATAAATACCTTGTCTTTATCTTTCTGAGCAACCGACAACAGGTCGGTGGAATCTGGGGCGAGCAGGTTGCCATAGCTTTTTTTATGATTAAGAGGAGCAGTGCTAGTCTGCGGCAAAAGTGTCTGTCTATGCTTTCTCAAAGACTCCGGTGCTTCAGCCATTGTTAAGTGATGTTACTGGAAATGAAAATCGAACAGTAAGCGTGTAAACTTGAAAGATATTGTTGGAGTTTACGTTTGTCTTCATAAAGAGCTCCAAACACACAGGACCAATTTGTTTTCCTCAAACGTGTCAAAAGATTAGTCAGAAATGCCATACTAGTGACATAATTTATGACAGATTTACAGTCATAATTATTTTAATATGACAAATATTACTTGTTTTTTACATAATCTTAATTACAAGAAGGAAAAAAAAACGTCTCAGAATAAAAATTTTGGTGTTTCTGTTAAGTATCTCTTCCTCCAACACGAACTCGCTGTCTTTCAATCAAACCAAATAACGCGTTTAAGCCAGTCTAATACTCACATTGGCATCGCGTACACCACACACGAATTTAAACGGAACTTACCGCTGCTTTTAGCAAGAGCAATCGCGTCCGTTATCTTGAATTTATCGCGTTTATTTTTATTTATTTAGCCAGCAACAACAATAGCGGAAACAAACCGGCGACATCAACCATCTGTAAATATTTTTTCATGTCTGTGACAAGCGACGAACTGAACTATCTAATCTGGAGATATCTCCAAGAGTCAGGTAAGTTATGTGCGCACTTTGCTTCACTGGCAATTACTAATGTTGCAGGCCACGAGCTGACGACCTTTGCATTACAAAAGGAAACCAATGCCCATCTGCTAGACGAGCAGTTTGCTTCTCATATTTCGGTCGGGGCCTTGGTCAGTATAGTGCAGAAAGGAATTCAATATATGGAGGTGGAAGCCGGAATTAAAGAGGTATGCTACTTTTTTTCAGAATCGGTGTATATCTAATAATACTAACATGGCCATAAACAGGACGGTGAAATTAAGGAAGAAAAGCCATACACGTTGTTTGGAGCGCTACATATTGACGGACAAGAACCGGAACAAAAGACCATTGAGCCCTCAACATCCAAGCCAGATCCAGAGTCAGCATCACAAGCAAGCACTACAAAGAGTAAAAGCAACAACAGTATAGACGACAAACTAAGCAACTCGAAGGACAGCAAGCTCACCGCAACTAATAACAATAATGATACTAATACGAATGCCGATGACAAAATGGACATTGACGAAGTGTCTATTCGTGAAAACCAGCGAGATATTGTGGTTGACGCGCAGCTCGTGCAGACACCGCCGGAGTTAGTCAACCTAAAAGCTGTTTTTGAAGGGCCCAAGATTGAAACAGCGTCCTGGTCGCCTGCAGACGATACTATTGCAATTGCCGAATCTGAGCTCACTGCTAAACTTCTCTCTTTTGAAAACACCGATGGCGACTATTCGAAACCAAGTAATGTGCTTAAACTACAACACCCGGGTGAAGAGGGCGTCGACAAAAGCATCACTGCATTAGCATGGGACTCAACAGGACGGCTGTTGGTAACTGCATCTTTTGACGGTATGCTGAGATTGTGGACTTCTGATGGTAAACTGAGACAAAACTTATCTTTACATAGAGCACCGGTTCTTGTCATTCGCTGGAATAAACCCAACACACTGATTATGTCGGTTGACTGTACGAACACGGTGGTAATTTGGGATGCATATAGCGGCAACATGCGCCAAACGTTTCAACACCCCTCTACGACAATCGATGGGGTGGATGGTCCAACATCTATTGGTACTGACGCAGACTGGATCGATTCACTGACTTACGCTTGTACTGGCGAAAACGCCAGCATAATAATATACAAAACTAGCGAAAGAGGTCCGCTATTACGATTTAGAGATCACACACAGGGTATAAATACGCTCCAGTTTGAGCCTAAGACTCACTTTCTTGCCTCGGGCTCTGACGATCATACAATCCGTATCTGGCACGGCAAATCGCAGACCCCGATACTCAAGCTGCTTGGTCACACAGGACCCGTAATTTGGATCAGTTGGGTACCGAATGGCGGTAATATTGTCTCCGAGTTAGATCCGGTCTGCTCTCGATTGGTTTCAGCCTCATTAGATGGCACGCTGCGCGTCTGGGATCCTAATAGAGGCTTATGTTTAGCTGTTTTAGCTCTTCATGAGGAGGCTATCTTTGCATGTGACATCTCGAAGGACGGCCGGTATGTTGCGTCGGGTGGCTTTGACGGCGTGCTGGTCGAGTGGGACATTTCAACTATCAAGCGCGAGGTTGATGAATCTAAGTCTTTTGCAGTAGCACGCTACGAGCTCAGCAAGGATGACAACAAAGAGGATGAACAAATCAACTCGATTAGCTGGAACAAGGATGGCAGTAAGCTATTTGTAGGCTTCAGCAGTCGGTCTGTGATAGTCGACTTCAAATTAAAGTAGCTTAGATGCACATATTTTTTTTGAGCCAATGAGATAAATGCCCCGATAATTTATGCAGGTTGAAGTTATTTGTAGATTTTGAAAAGAAGTCTTTATGTTTGGATCTTGTGAGACAACATGCAAGAATTCGGTCCTTGTATTGTGATATCATGTGATCACATACATAAAAATTTTCCTTTTTTTATTTTCATCGCCATCTTGACAAAAAAACCTCCCTCTCTCAGCAACCGACCGATAACACCTTTCTACGGAATCAGTACGTCTCAAAATGTCATCGCTAGTAGACGAAATTGTGGTAGTTCCGGCGCATGGAAAGACTGCGTTTGAAAACCAGTTTGATCTGTTTGACTCGGACAAGGAGGATATCAATGTGGAGGAGATGAACAATGAAGAGAACGACGACGAAAAGCTGGTCGAAGTCCACAAGCTACGTGCTTATGAGGGCTCTCCGCCACCGCAGACCAAATCAATCAACTTTAAAGATGTCGACGACACCAACGAGGGACTGATAGAAATGCGCGGCCAGGGTCGGTATTTTGGCAACTTTGATGAAGACGAGGTTGCGCAGCTATGTAATCGTTGCGGAAAGTCTGGACACAAAATGGCTCAGTGCAAGGCGATCATTTGCGACACGTGCGGTGAGAAGGACAAGCACTCAACTAAAGACTGTCCAAAGTCTAAACGGTGCTCAAAGTGCGGCAGCGTGGGTCATCTGCGGGTAGACTGTACTGAGCGCCGAGCGCGCGGTCCGCACTGCGACAAGTGCGACTTACGTACCCACAACAGCGATAACTGCCCGATGATCTGGCGCAACTATCTGGTGAAAAAATCGAGTAAAAAGCAAGCGCACTATCCGAGCGAAATCTATTGCTACAACTGTGGAATGGAAGGCCACTACGGCGACGATTGTGCCGCCGAGCGTCAGATCCAGCTCATGTACGTTGATGAGAGCTGTTTTGCTGGCCGGTCGTTGAACAGCAAGCTAAAATCACAGTACAACAAGGATTTAAAACGGTATCAGGAAGAATACAAGCGGACAGCACCGTCCAAACGGCCCTATAGCGACTACGATGACAATGATTACGGGTACTCGAGTGGATATGGTAGTGGCAGCAGAGGTGGCAGCAGCTACAACCGAAGCAATGATGGTGATAAAAAGTACCAGTCCAAACGGCGATACCGTGACGATTACTACTCAAACCTCAGCAGCAGCGGTCAGGGCCGGTATAGTAACAACTCCGGTTATAACAACTCTGGTTATAACAACTCTGGTTATAACAACTCTGGTTATAACAACTCTGGTTATAACCGGAATGGGGGCGGTGGTAGCGGTGGAAACTACAGAAACAGCAAGTACCGGAGGTAGCTTTGGAATGTGTTGGCGCGTAGAGCGGTTGTAATTTATTGAGCATTGTAATTTTTAAAAGTCCGTTGGTTCCGCGTTGAACCGCGTTATATCATGGCAGTATAGAATATTTATGATAATTTAGTAAAAGTTAGCAAAAGTTAGCACAAATGAGTGCAACTTAGGAGAAATTAACAAACTCGTATAAAGTTTAGCACCAGTTAACATGAATTAGCGTATATTTTTATTATTATTGTTATCGGTTAATTTTTTTTTTTTTTTTTAGTGCGACTGGTGACTAATTGAAAGCTCCTCGCAACTGTCTCGACCCATCTCAAGAACCCGATCCGAAGAGTCTTAACTTCCCACCATCACCGCATAAACATGTTGAGATCGTTCGCGACCCGCAATCTGCTCCGCTCCTTTGCGAGACAGTCCCGTAACTATTCTGTTAAGCTTACCTCCGAGTCTTACAATGTCAAGCGCGGCGACTACGCCTCGCTGACCGAGTCTGATGTGCAGTACTTCAACAGCATCCTTTCCGCTAATAGCATTCTGCAAGACAAAGAAGACTTGCTCTTTTATAATGAAGACTGGATGCGCAAGTACCGTGGTTCCTCGCAGCTTGTGCTTAAGCCTAAGACCACTGAGCAGGTAAGCCAGATTTTGAAGCACTGCAACGAGCGGAACCTCGCCGTTGTTCCTCAAGGTGGTAACACTGGCCTTGTTGGTGGCTCCATCCCCGTCTTTGATGAGATTGTGCTATCCGTTGCCAACCTCAACAAGGTCAGATCTTTTGATGAGGTCAGCGGCATTCTAGTTACTGACGCTGGTGTTATTCTTGAGAACGCTGATAAGTTTCTTGAGGCCCATGGTTACATCTTCCCTCTTGATCTCGGTGCCAAGGGCTCATGTCATGTTGGTGGTGTTGTTGCTACTAACGCTGGTGGTCTTAGGCTGCTGAGATATGGATCTTTGCACGGCTCTGTACTTGGTCTCGAGGTTGTTCTTGCTGATGGTACCATTGTCAACAACCTTTCTACTCTCCGTAAGGACAACACTGGTTACGATCTGAAGCAACTTTTCATTGGTTCTGAGGGTACCCTTGGTGTTGTCACCGGTGTCTCTATCCTCTGTCCTCCTAGACCCACCGCGGTCAATGTTGCTTTCCTTGGTCTTGAGTCCTTTGAGCAAGTCCAGCGTGCTTTTGTCAAGGCCAAGAAGGAGCTTGGTGAAGTTCTTTCTGCCTTTGAGTGCATGGACAACATTTCCCAGAGCATTGTTGAGGAGCACACTGATCTATCCCGCCCGCTCTCTGAGCAGTACCCCTTTTACGTGCTGATCGAGACCTCCGGCTCTAACAAGGAGCACGACGATGCCAAGCTTGAGGCGTTTTTGGAGAACGCCATGACTGAAGAAATTGTTGTTGATGGTGTTGTTGCCCAGGACTCTAGCGAAGTTGCCAACTTGTGGCAGTGGAGAGAACTTATTCCCGAGGCCCTCGGTAAGGGTGGCGGTGTCTACAAGTACGATGTTTCTATTCCTCTGGCTCAGCTGTATGACCTTGTTGTTGACGTCAACAAGCGCCTTACTGAGGCCGGTGTTGTCGGTGACACTCCCGAGCACCCTGTTATTGCCACCGCTGGCTACGGCCACATTGGTGATGGTAACCTCCACTTAAACATTCCCGTTCGCTTTTACGACAAGAAGGTTGAGCAGCTGCTCGAACCCTTTGTTTACGAATGGATTTCCAAGGTTTCTGGTTCCATCTCGGCTGAACACGGTCTTGGTTTTGCCAAGCGCAATTACATTGGCTACAGCAAGGACGAGCAACTCGTGGGCATGATGAAGGGTGTTAAAAACATGCTTGATCCCAAAAACATCCTCAACCCTTACAAGTACATCTAAGATAATTCATAGCAATCATTTTTTTAAAAAAAAATAAAAATAAGGAAAAAACCCCATTTACGTTGAATTCTTGACTATGCCATTTTTGCAATTTTTTAAAATAGCATAAAGCGATTATTGAAAAATCATTTTTGGATATTTTGATATTTTTTTTATTATTATTATTTTTTTTCCTTTTTTTTTTTTTTAAGGAAAAAAAAAAAGAAAAAATATATATTTGGCATTGGCGATTGAGTCGTTACTAGTTTAATCGTTTGTTAATGACATCAATGACCTTTGGAGAGAGGCCCAGACTCGGCAAATAATCGTAAAATTCGTGCACAATATTTGTAAACGCATCATCAACGGCGTCAAGCACTTGTAACACGTCAACAAGGTCACGCGTGCTTTTGACTTTTTCATGCGGGTTGCTCCAGTGCACGGGCGGGGTGTCGACAAACTTGCGTAACATGCGATGCGCATCGACAAGGCGGTCGAGGATGCTAGCAATATCCTTTTGGACCATGCCATACTGGTCGTCTTCGATCGAGTGACACACGAGCGCCGAGAGTGCCGATACGCCTACAACCGTCAGCGAGGGATTCGGAATAATTTGTCGTGCCCGTCTTGAGATTGTGAAGCGTAACGGGTACAGCATCTCCGACTCCAGCAGGGATTGCACGTACACCGTGTTGGCCTTGACCGTGTCATGGAATTTTTGCTTAATGGCTTGTACCACCCCGATCACCTCCTTTGAGGCCACTGCATTCTTGTCTTGCAGTCCGTCGATTATTGTCGCCTTTGACGACGGTTTGGCAAAGATATTTTTCTCTTTGATGGCAATGGGCGTCGCCGGGATGCCGGAAGCGCCAGCAGGAACCTCCACGGAGCTTGTTACAGAAATGGGCTTAGGCTTGTTCTCCTGCTGCTCATAGATTTTTTCCAGCGGCTTGATAATATCGTCTACCAGGCCCAAAGTCTCATTCTTGATCTGCATCCAGATTGAGACCTTGCGGTCAATATCGGCAAAAATGCTGACGCGACGGTCCTTGACGTTGATGGCGATGTGCACAAGCTCAAGGAAGGCAAGCATGCGGATTAGCTGTTTGTGCTTGGCTTGAAGACCTGTCACCAGCGTACCATTTTTATCGTTTGATTTGGCGCTAATGAGCTCGCTGCGGTACGATGGGCCCAGGGTCATGTAGATGCTGAACACAGCATTGGCAAATATCCAGCCAAACACAATGAGAAAACTGGCGACAAATGTGGTCAGGATCATGTTGAGCCCAATCGGGAACCCGCTGTATGAATTGACATGGTGCAATGCGTAGAACGAGCGGGCAATAGTGAAGCTGATGCTCCAGATCAGCTTTCGAAAAACAACGTATAGAACTGGGGCCGACACGGTGATAGCGCCGGAAATCATTAGCGACTTTCTGAACATGTATCCAATCTTTTCTAAAATGCGCTTTTGCGCGCGCAGGCTCGTCAGCTCCAACTTGAACTCCAGTCGGTCAAAGTCGAGTCCAACGTGGATTGCAGCAAAAACAGCACTCGTCCAAAACTGAACTAGCTTGATGTAGAGATAGCGCTCGTTCAGCTTCGGCAAACTGTATGCGCCACTGAGCAATCGTGTAGTTACACCGATGTCTGTGATTTGGTAGCCAAAGCTCCAGAAGAAAAGTAAGATTGAGAGGGTGTAGATTGCAAAAGTTTTAGCATAAACGATGCTTGTCACAAATCGCGCCCAAAATTCAGCAAAGCCGCTTGGAAAGGGTAAGTAGTTAAGACGCACATTCGTCTTGCGGTAAAGCACAATGACTATGAGAGCCAGAAACAGAGGCACCGAGCGAAGCACGACAACAGGCACAAACGAGAGCCATGACACATGCAGAAACACGGTCAGCGCCGCGGACACGAGCACAGAGAAAAACGTAAGCAATTGGCAAACCTGAAAAAAGCGAGCAAGCAACGCTTCAGAAGATACGGATGAATAAGAGGGGATCTGCCGTGTTGAAGACGGCAGCCTTGACATTCGCATCACGGCCATGGTGGTAAGCGTTGAGTTGTGTGGGTGATGCGGTAAATGCTGTTTGTGCGTGCAATGGGAGGAAAGAAAAATTTGCGTGTGTGAATCGCGAAGTAAACAAAGTCACGTGGGTGAGAGGCTATCGAAAAACGTAGAAATTATGGGTATTGAAAAGAAAGACAGCCTTGAATTATGATATCTTTATACATTTAGTTTAACTATCGCTATCATGTACAATTTATTGTTTTGCTTAAGAGTTACTGATTATTAGTGGTTAAATTGTTACGGTTGGTTTGCACTAATTACAGGTCAGGCGCAAAAGAGCTACATCGAAATGTCTGATATGAATCTGCGGCTTAAGGAATTGACTTTAAAAGAATGCTACATTTCAGGAATAAATGTTCAAAGTGATAAAATAATTTTTATATTGAAATTGAAGCCTATCATCCTTTGAGCTTTTAAATATTGTTTGGGCAGCCAAGCGGTGATTAACTGGAAGTGATCTTTTAAAGCTCAGCAAAATATCTAATGACAAGCAAAAACATATTTGGATCATCCAGCAGTCTTCGTTTATTTTTTGGAGCTATTGTTTAATATAGTTATATTTCCAATTATCTAGGTCCTTTCAAGAGTTTTTATATAGTTTTTAAATATTACCGCAGTAAACAGATTTTCTATCTATCTCGCAAAAAATACATTTAATTCTGAAACACTTATCTCGATGAGATTGGTCAAACGGTTCACCCAACAGGTATTTTGGATTTTGGCATTCGATGGCACAAAGTTGTTCACAGAGTTAATTCTTGTTTTAAGGGAAATTCTCTAAAATCGTTGTTGTGGTTTGTATATCCAGTGGGATGGCAAGTCAGTAAAACCTTGACAAACTGTTCACAGTACTAATTTCGATAGTAGAGCTCATCTGACAATACTTTAGAAAACCACTATAGCCGTGTACATGAATTTTTCCTCTTGGTAAAAAATATTACCATGAAACATTGCGAAAACCGTTGCTCTAACTACTACCAGCTAGCCATGTATGTGTTCTTAAAAAAAAAAAAACACTTTTTTTTGTCCAATCAAGGTACATAAATTGTAAAAGAAAAAAGTTGGGCCCAACCGGGAATTGAACCCGGGACCTCTCGCAATCGTGCTTAGAATACCCTAAGCGAGAATTATACCACTAAACCATCGGGCCAACTTGTTATTTTTAAATAAAATCATGTCATCTTATGTTTTATGCCTCTTTTAACAAAAATACTAGTACTTTAAGCCTTACTACAACATGGCAGTCAGAAGCCTGTTCTTGGCTTGTGTTAGACCCATTTTCAAATATGGACTCGAAGTGTGAAACCTTGCAACCCAAGGCAAAGACAGGGACAAGTTCAGAAGTATTCAGGGCAACTGTTTAAAGAGTTTTGAAATTCATGTCTTCTTTGTATGTCATTTTGTTTTATAATTTGTTTGTAA
>JAKUCA010000203.1:2971-21349 GCA_030567025.1 Geotrichum europaeum
TTTGTTTTTTATTTTTTTTTTTCGTTTTTATATTTTTTTTTATTTTGTCTTTCAAATTTTTTTTTTAATTTGGTATAAATAAAAGACGCTTTTTCTTGACGTTTTTTTTTTTTTTTTTTAAGAATCAATCAATGTCCATTGAGTCGTCATTGTTATTATTATCATAGTAATCATAATTGTTATCATCAGGCAGGTACCGTGGTGGTGCATAAGCATAACCGGCCTGAGCTTCACCATTCTTGTCATCATCAAAATCCATATCCACGTCACAATCACCAATATAATCATAATCAGCCCCTTCCTGCTGCTGTTGTTTTTGCTGGAGACGCGCAAGATAAGCGGTAAACCTCGCTTTTACGAGCGCAGGCGCGGTCGCGTAACCGGAAAATACAGTTGCGCGGGGCACAAGCGCCGTGGTCCACCAGCGCTCGTAAAAATGGGTATAGTGATTGCCCGCGGTGCTGGTGGTGGGGTCGGCGCCTGGCTTGGAGGGGTCGGCGTAACGCCGCGCGGTCATGGATGCAAGCAGACGATCAAGGACAAGGTTGGGCACGTGGCTCGAGAGGATGATGCCATCATCGTCGTAGTCGCCGTCGTTGACGTCGGTGTCGCTGTCACCATAGCTGGCTGGTGATGCCGGCGGGGTCGAGGCTGGTGACGCGAGCCCTTGAGATGTCTCTGCTGGTAGCCAGGATTGCTCATGTTGTTGTTGTTGTTGTTGTTGTTGCTGCCACCGCCGCCGGTCATTGCTGCTACTACTACTAGCGAGCGAAAGGCCCTCAAACGACGATACAAGCCGCCGCTTACGAGCTACCTCTTCGCCTTCGTCATGCTTGTAATCATAGTCACCGTAGATACCGCCGGGTGATGTGTAGTACGAATATGGATGCGCGCGTTTCATGCTGCTCTTGTTGGAGGAAGCGTGGTGATGGGGAAATTTCATTCATACGGGGTGGGGTGGTCGTTTTTTTTATATATATAGATTACTTGTGCAGGTTCGCTAACGGACAGTACTAGTGAGCTTGGTTGTTTCTAGAATATCCAGTTTGCTTTTTTTTTTTTTTTTTTTTAATTCCAGGTTTGGGTATTGAAGCTTAAGCTTTGGTACTTTCAACCTGAACCATACGATTTGAAATTTTATTGTACTCTGTATCACCTCTGTTGTCATGTCTTTTTTTTTTTCTTTGGAAGATAAAGATAGGTTTTGTCATTAAAAAGCAGATCGGTTTTTAGTAAGAGCATCTACATGCGCACAGATTAAATGTAAACAAAGGGGGCAAATGAGCCCTCTGATTAAAAGGACGTTAGCAAATAATTGCCAACCTGCTACTATTTGTCGTTGTTAACTTCATTTGGTCATGCCTTTGGGGGCCCTTACCTAGCCTCGCAAGTTCTGACATCTGGTTGCTAGATTCCTCTGACTGGATAATAATACCCTTCCTTTTCCAATATACCTTTGTACGTAAAATCTATAAAATATAAACACATATACTATATTATATGTCTACTAAATCAAGAGCAAGAAAATATTGTCAAGATAAGAATGATGCTGGTTAAGCCTCACCTTGCACCAAAAGAAAAAAAAAAATATCCGTCTAGAAAATGAAAAATTTGCTGAACGAGCATAAAAAATTATGGCCCCAGTTTAAGTGAACAATAAATATATATGATTATATTAGAAGTGCTGGCAAGCGTTACGCCTCTTTAAAAGATTACCAGAAAATAAAAAATAAAAAAAAAATAAAAAAAAAAGAATAAATAGAAAATAATAATAAAAGAGATAGAGATTCGGCGGGAGCATGGCATAATCTGCGCAAGTGGGATAGTTAGGCTGGTTAGCCAAGCAAGGCCAAAAACTCTTTTAGGTCTATCTCTCTATCATTATTATCATGGTCATTACTGTCATTATTGTCGTTATTGTCGTTAGAGCCGCCGCGGCTGCTGGTATTATCATTATTATTGTTGTTGTTGTTGTTGCCATTATGGGTAATGTTGCCACACTGGTTGCTGCTGCTACCACTGCGGCGCGCCAAAATCCCACCAGTGTTAATGGTTGCAATGCATTTCAGTCCGTTTACAGGCGGCGCACGTGCCGGCATACTCACCGTCCGTTCAGGCATTGCTGGCAGCCGGATTAAATGGCTCCAGTCAAGCGACACCTTAGACTTCCGGTCCACGTGCGTCGAGACATTATCAACACTTGCGCGTGCTATCTTTGAAAACAGCAACTGAGAATTTTGTTCCTGGGGTGGCAGCGGTGAAAATGTACTTATCACCACATCATTGCTTTGGTTGCTATTGGAGTCACCACGGATAAAAAATCTCCTAAACTTTTGCCAAAGGGCAGTCTTGGCTCGAGGACTAACTGTATTTGCTTGGTTTTTAATGACGTAGTCAATCTCTACATCTGCACCCGAGTAATATTGCTCTTCATCAGTAAGACCCTGTGCAAATGTTGGCCGGTCATTCTGGTCGTCGCCAAAGTTGTGCAACTTCTTACTGTGGCGTTGCGGCGCGAGACAAGGTATGGCGCCCTCACGGATCACAAACACTAGAGTGTTGACGCAACAGTTGAACGGCTTCATCCATGAGGCTACCAAAGCAAGCCAAAATACAGGCTCAGCGTCTAGTTTATGCTGGACATCGTCCATGTAATACAAACACTGCTGAACAAGAGGGAATATGTAAAGTACCACGTAGGCCAATGGATAAATGAAAATTGAGTTGACCTGGCGCTCAATAATGTGGCGGCGGTGGTTAAAACGCTCAACATTTTCGCGATTCATCTGCGCCTGAAAGTCTTCGGTAATGGTACTAGCACGTGCGGTCGAGTCGGTCTGCAAAGTGATGGTGCCGCTGTTGGTGGAGTTAATGAGAGTGCTTGACGTCGACGGCTGGCGCCGCTGCTCGTCTAAAAGCGGATTCATGCTGGAAAGTCCCGGAAGGAAAGAGGCACAGATACGCATGTTGTGCCATATTCTATCAGACGCGCGGCGTGACATCCGAAACACATGTTGAATGCTGCCGAGAAAGGTCACATTTTCTGATTGTTCGGCTTGTGGGTTAGCGCTGTACCCTTTGTCGGAATTTTGAATTTGAGTTGCCTGCCAAATTGCTTTGGACACATTGTACATGTGGACCTTAACATAGATGAATATTGACAAATAAATTGAAATGATGGAGAACATGATGAAAAGCCGAGGGATCCATGAGAGCACCAGACTGTACCAGAGCGGTCTCACGACAAGATAGCACCATGACGAGAAGAAAGTGTAGCCAGCATTTTGCACCATACCCAGCGATGCAAATATCAATGGTATCGCTACAAAAAAAATAGAGTAAATGTAATATCTGAAGCGGTATAATCCGCCTGTAAAATTGGGCCGGAAAATGAGCAATGCAGTGTGAATAGCCAATGCGAGGATGGCAAAGTCAGATGCCTGCATCGTTGCCACGGTCAAAAATCCCACTACATCGCAAAAAGTGTCATAAACCTCAGCAGTTGATAGTTGATAATCATTAAGAAAACGGATAGGGTAGGTGATGAGAATAATAGCCTTGAGAAGGTCGATAGTGATGAGCGCGAGCGTCAGGTCGTGGCGGAACTGTCTTATCCGTTTCTTTTTCTTCTCGTGCCGGCTGTTGTAAATGATAGGGAAGATATACCACCATATGAGAACGGTAATGCCGCTGGCAATACTTAAAGACGCCGACGTTATAACGAGTACCCGTTGCACATAGGCGTCTTTGGCAGAGTGTGGCAGCACCGTTTCAATGCCTTTCATAATTCTTAAATGTGAGTAGTTTAAATGTAGTGTTAAATAACTATTATAGCTTTATTGAAAAGCATGGTGCTGTTATTATTCATAGACAATGCAAAAATAAAGAAAATGCCAAAAAATTATGTGAGAAAGAGATATTTAAAAGATTAAATATATATAAATAAATGCAGACATACTTTTTTTCCTTCCTTTTTTTGTATTGAAAATTAAAGTAGGAAATAAAGTGTTTTTTGAGAAAAAAAATTAAAATAAAATTTTTAAAAAATTAAAAAGTTTAACAACCCCCCGACAATTTTGTGCTTTGCTTGCGATAGCATGAAAGGCCAAAACTCCAATTTGACAATATGTCTCTTCTTCTGTAGACTCATCGATCAAATTCTGGACATTTCCCATCGCCCAGCTAAGCTCACGATTATTACCCGCAGGTTTTTGTCTTTTTTTTTTTTTTTTGTATGTTTTTTTAATTGGTTGAGCTACAACACATAGAGTTACTGACCTAACTGTATAAAGCAGCAGTTAAAATACCCACATAAATCTTGTGTAATACGATAGACCTATTTTCTGTTGTAAACATCTCAAGTTGCCACCCTGCTATATAATTTATCTTGACTGGAGCTAGACCTGTTCAGCCGCTATTTATATATAGCCATTGTTGTAAAAGTTACGCCATTGTGTCGTCTAAAGAGCTGCAAGCCTAATGAACATTGCCATTGAGCTGCAGGTCTATGATGCACTGATTAAAAGTGATGATGACAACGAAAATTCAACAGAAAAAAAGAAAAAGAGGCCACTAAGCCACCGCATTGTTTTTATTAACTTCCAAGCTTCATGTCACCAAAGAGAAAAACATGACTTGATGCCTGTTTAGTAATTTTTTTTTTTTTTTTTCTTATCCTCCAACTTGTACTTATCATTGTCACCAGCCAAAAAAGTTGATGATCCAAAAAGTAATATGGAGGAGCAGCAACAAAGGCAGCGCAAAATAACAAATTTTCTAATATTTTGTATAGGCATTTCATTATGTTTTAGTACCATAGCTGTGCTCCAGAGTGCAGCCGCTAGTCATCAGTTGCCAGCCTATTCTAGTCGTAGGCATGAATCTTGACTTGTTTCGATTATACGATAGCACTTGGTACATGATTTTCCAGGGTTAGGGCTTTCTTTTCTCCCATTTTTTACTTCACCAAAAACTTTTCTTCCATTTTTCTCTCTAAGATCTCCAAAATGAGCTTGAATCAGTTTACAAACCTGTTAAGAACAACCCTCAAAATGAATGGAATCTTTGCCGTTAACAAGCCGACAGGCCCTTCCTCTGCTGATATCATTTCTCAGGTGAAAAAGGCGCTTAATGCCTCAAAACTGGTCGAGGGATCAGACGCAAATACAGGAAACGATAAGAAAAAAAAGTTTCAGAAAAACAGAAAGAAGGGCCACCAGTGGTGGAAAAACAAGCAACAGGATATTGTTAAAGTTGGCCATGGAGGTACATTAGATCCTTTAGCCTCTGGTGTTGTTGTTGTTGGCGTTGGTGAAGGCACCAGAAAGCTTACCCATTTTTTGACTGATTGCACGAAAACGTACGAAGCCACAGCTCTCTTTGGTGTCTCCACCGACACTTACGACTCAACTGGAAAGATCCTCGAGTACGGTCCTACCTCGCACTTAACTCTAGAATTAATCAAAGATGCCATTGCCTCAAAGTTTTCCGGTGAAATTGTGCAGTTCCCGCCGGTTTACAGCGCGCTAAAAATGAACGGTAAGCCGTTGTATGAATATGCTAGAGAGGGTATTCCTTTGCCCAAGCCAATCGAGCCCAGAAAAGTGACTGTCAATTTTTTCAATGTTGTTGATAAAGACCTGGATTGGGATCAGACTGAATATGGTCTTCCCGTGGATGGCGAAGCTACTGCTGAAGAGAAGGAGCTCATTTTAAAACAAAATCAAGAAATGCTCAAGCACGTTGACACAAGCTCTTTGGATAAACTGACAAGTTTTGTTGCTCCCGCCGAAACTGAAGTTAAGAATGAAGAGAGCAAGAAATACCCGACACTCAAATTCCGATTTTCTGTTTCATCAGGCACCTACATCCGATCACTTATTCATGATCTGGCAAAAGCTGTTGGGTCAACAGCCCACATGACTAAGTTGGTCCGTATTCAGCAAGGACCTTTCGAGCTTGAAAAGAACGTTTTTAACCTGGAAGATATCACAAAAAATCTTCCTGACAGTGAATGGGTGCCCCTGGTAGAAGCTATGATTGCTCATGGCCCCGAAACTACAATCGACGCATTGAAAAACTCGGAACGTGTCAAAGTCCAGCAGGCGGAGCTGGCTGAGCAGGTTGCTAGGGACCGGGAGGAGACGGCTAAGCGGGAAGCTGAACAGGCTGCCCAAAAGGCTGAGAGAGACGCGCAAAGAGCAGCTCAGAAGGCTGAAAAGGAAGCCCAGAAGGCTGCCGAAGAGGCAGAGCAACCTGCGTCTAAGGAGCCTACTGCTCTTGATACTGAAAAGCAGGCGGTTGCTCACACGGAAGAAACTACCGCTAAACAGAGTGAAGTCAAGGTTGAGAACAAGGTTGAATCTGAGGAGCCTCCTGCGAAGAAGGCTAAACTTGAGGAGGCTTATTAATAAAATTTACTGCATTTTAATGTTTATAAATTGCTTTTATATAGATATACGTGTAAATAGTAACCGTTACGACCATTGCGATATTCCAAACTTCATGATTTTGTCAGGCGTTTTTGCTGGATTATTTCTGTCAGTTACTATGACTAGTCATGACTGTTCTGGCTTATTCAGCGCTGACGTAACATCAGGGTAACTTTTCATTTTTCAACTTTTTTTTTTTTCTTCTCGTCTAGATTTTCGTTCTGTTCGTTTGATCACCAAGACCATCTTTGATTCCTTTGTAAATTGTCAGAACGTACTATTCCTTTTACTGGTTGTTCTGTTTTTTACTTATATTTCTACTGGTTAGGTCTACTTTTAATCTCAAGTCTACCTCTTGCTGTTATTAAGGTATGTCTGAGCAGTTTTAACCGCAAACTTTTAGGATGGTATACTTACAAGCTTTACAGGTAATAAAATGGCAGAGCAGTCTTCAGATAGCTGGACTCAATTAAAGAGTCAAGCTTTAAATGAGTTGCAAAGCTCATCTCCTTTAACGAGGATTCCTTTCATTAAAAAGTTTTCTTCTGCGGCTGTCAAAGAAGGTATGTTTCGGTTTTATTTGCTTCCAGATCGGTACTAAAAAACTAATATTTGAATAGAACTTTCTACAGATGATCTTAAATATGTCATTACTCTTCTCTTTTCAACTCACAGTCATTATGAGGACTCGCTTTCTCGGTTAACAGTTCAGAACGCTTTTGTGTCATTGTTAACACAAGTTAAGGATTCCTTTGCTATTCTCAGACTCGCCCAGCTCACCAACGAAATCGCCTCTTCGCCAAAAACCATTGCTACCACTGATCTCATCACAATCCTCGAATGGATCAATGCGGTTATTACTTCGCAGGCTGCTACGTTTGATGCTGTTTCAGACGCTGTTAAAAGTCTTATTTTTTCGCAAGGCAAACTTTTGTTCAAGATCTTTACTGCACAGGGCGTTGAAAAGAGAGGCCGCAAAGTTCAATCCTCTTTGCGCGATACTAGAACCTCAATTGTCAGATCTCTCGCTCACAATCAACCTAAATCTATTTCATTTGCTGAATTTTACCTCAAGTCGTTATTAGAAACTCCAGCATCTACTACTGATTATGTCCCCAGATTTATCACTATTTCAACCGTGGCTGGGGCTGCCATTGATCTTACCGCAATCAACCCCGGCATTCAGCAAGTCGTTGAATCGGAAAAGGCCAACATCTACAAAGTATATATTCAAGCTGTTCTCGGATCCAAGATCTCCTTCCCAGTGTCTGTTGTTGATGCTTTTACTCCTTTCTTTTCGGACTTTTTGACCCAAGATGACTTTGACGCAACAATTGCTCCCGCTGTCTCCAAGGCCTTACTTCGTTCTCCTGAAGTTGTTTTGGAGACCATCATTCCCACTCTTTTTAAATCCATTTCTCCCCTCATCGATATTTCGCCCGTACTTGCATCTTCTCTTATTAATCCTCTGTTATCATGTTTCAGCTCTTCCAACCCTAAGACTCGTCAGTACAGTCTGAACACCGTTAAGAATATCTTAGAAAATCTTAGAGTTGAGTCTACTCAGTTGGAGAAAGTCACTTTGGCTGTAGTTACTCCTTTGAAGACCAACAAGGTCACTAACGCTGATCACAGAATTCTGTACGGCGAGGCTCTAGATGCTTTGATTGCTAGCGAAGTCACCTCAAAATCCGTTTACACTGGTATTACCAATGTCGTTTCAAAGGAAATCAATGAGAGTGCGCTGGAAAGTCTGACCGCGTCTTATTTTAAGCATCTGGTATTTGATCTTCAAGCTGGTACTACAATCGAAAAGATCACCGTTGATGTTATTGTTAAGGGTATTTCCGACAAAAAGTTGAATCTTAGAAAGATTTGGATCTCTAACCTGGTTGACTCTCTTCTTGAGTTGAAGAAAGCTTCGCCCAATGTTGTTGCACTTCTTTCTCAGATCACTCCTAAGTTAATCGATGCTTGGAAGGATGTTAACAGCAATCCTGCATCTGCTGTTCAAAACAAGGCTGTTGCAATTGGTCTTGCTATTGTTGTTTTGGCAAGCAAGCTTAAGGGTCAAGAGGCCGGTACTGCCTTTGAGGAGGCCTCTGTTGTTTCTCTGTCTTTGAAGAACGTTAAGGGCTCTTTCTTAACTTCTTACAGAACCTTTACCAAGTTAACCGAAGAGGTTGATTTGAAGTGGGCAGTCCGCGCTTTAAGAGCGTCCACTTCTACTTTGGTTAAGCTTAACGATGATACCATTTCTACTGAATGGGCTCTTGCTTGGATCTTTTATTTGAATTCATCTCCTTCTCCTGCCGTTGCTAAGCTTGCTCGCGACTATTTCCCAGAGCTTTATCTTAGTAATCAGGACTTTATTGGTGCGCTCTTTATTAATACTCTTGAATTGCTGGTTACCAACAAGTCTACTTCTCCTGAGGAGACCATCACTCATGTTCCTATTGTTCGTTTGGGCAGCGTTATTAACGCTCTCTTTTCTAACGTCTCTGAGGAGGATTCTCTTAACGTTGACAGCGAGATTCTTGAAGCTAATGTTTCCAAACTGCTAATTCTTTCTCATCACAAGCTTATTGGCATCAAGGGTGGTTGGACTTCTCTTTCTTTGCGTCTTGGTGTCGACCCTGGTAAGCTTGTTGCTGCTAATGGTGTTAAGATGTACGAAAACATTCTGTCTTCGCTGGAATCTCTCAATACTAACGAGGATTATCTGCTGCTGAATGCTTGCTACTCTGCTGCTTCAACTCTTTCTTTTGTTGACAACAAACTTATCACTCCTCTCATTTCCAAAACTATTTTCGAAGGTCTTCAAATTACTGACGTCTCTATTAGTGAGGAAGATTATAAAATTTGGGCTACTCCTGAAGGTCAACTTTCTACTGAAGTTTTTAGTAATACTAATGCGAAGAAGTATGTTGAAAACAAGAACACCAAGGATTACGCTGAGAAGAAGTGGGAAGAGTCTGTTCGCAAGGAAATTGCTAGCAAGAAGGGTGTCACTGGCAAGCCTAAGAAGCTTTCTAAAGAAGAACAAGCCAAGCATGACAAGCAACTGGCTGAAGAGGCTGTTGTTCGCGATCGTCTCAAGTCTTTCTATGTCAAGGCTATCCACTCTTTTGGTCTGCTTGAGGCGCTGTCCGATCTAGCCAAGTCTTTCCCTGATGGCCTTGACTACTATTTCCCTGGCTCCGTCACTGCTTTGATCAATCTTTTTACCAGCCCCGTTTACAAATTGTTTAACGGTGAGCCGGCTGCTACTTTTTTGAAGCTTTCCAACAACATTTCTGACCGCTTGATTCCTTTGCGCGAGTTTGTTGGTATTGCAATTCTTAGAACCTTGGGTGTTTCTGTCGATTCTTCTTTGACAGAGGAACCTTTGAAGGACTTGGTTACCAGAATCCTTTACAGAATCAGATTTCTGAGTGACCAACGCCCTCTTGATTATGTCTCTCTTATTTATCTTGTTCCTCTTGCTCTTCGGGTCATTGAAGGCAAAGGTGGTGTTGATACTACTGTTGAGGATGAAATTGAGGAGCAGGTTATGCTTTCTCTGGAGATTCTTACTGAACATGCTGAAGAGTTTAAGTCTGAGATCACCCCTAGAGGCCGTTTGATTAATGCTCTTATCGTTTTAATGCAGCAAAACCCCACTAAGAGTAAGTCTGCTAGAGATTGTCTTAACCGTATTGTTCAGAGTATCTCCTTCAACCTCAACGACGAAGAGCTTGACATTCTTATTAAGGCTACCATTTCCAAAGATACTCTGGTTCGTACTACTCTTTTGGAGCTTATTGATGACGAACTTGAGCTTTCTGAGCTTGGGTATTCTAGTGAGCTTTGGATTGAAAAGTTTGATCAAGAGCAGGTCAATGTCGACCTTGCCAATTCCATCTGGGAGGAAAATGAGCTTTCTATCAATGATGAGACTCCTGCCAAGTTGATTCCCTTCTTGGAGGCTGAGCATGCTCCTCTCCGTCGTTCGGCTGCTACTGCTTTAGCTGCTGCTGTCCAGGCTCTTCCTGGTTCTTTCGACAAGGTTTACCCTGTTTTGGTTGATCTCTTCCTGGAGAAGTCTAAGCCTCCTGTTCCAATTAAGGATAAGTTTGGTATGGTTGTTAAAGCCTCTTTTGATCAACCTGATCCTGCTGAAGCCAGAACTGGTGTCGCCTATGCTTTCCAGGAGCTTGCGTCTCAGTTTGACCTTGAGACTGTTTCCAAGTTTTTCTCTTTCCTCATTGACGGTTTGGCACTTGGTGACAAGAATGCAGGTGTGAGAATTGAGATTCAAAGAGCTGGTATGGCAGTCATCCAGCATCACGGTGTCAAGACTGTTGAGACTCTTATTCCCATTTTTGAGCAGTATCTTTCTAAGCCCTCTGCCAAGTCTCAAGTTCAGGATAACATTAGGGAAAGCGTTGTTATTCTTTACGGTGCATTGGCTAGACATTTGCACGCTGATGACTCTCGTCTACTGAAGATTGTTGATCGTCTAGTTGCCACCCTCGATACTCCCAATGAGGATGTCCAGTACGCTGTTTCTGAGTGTCTTCCTCCTCTTGTCAAGCTTTTTGAGCCTGAACTTCAGCGTTACATTGAGTTCCTGCTCAACAAGCTGCTTACTGGTGCTAAATTTGCTGAGCAAAGAGGTGCCGCCTACGGTTTGGCCGGTTTGGTCAAGGGTGCTGGTATTTCTGCTTTAGCTGACTACGATATCATTAGAACTCTTACTGAGGCTGTTGAAGACCGTAGAGATTCCAAGAAGAGACAAGGTTCTCAGTTTGCTTTTGAGACTTTCTCGCAGAGTTTGGGCAGCTTTTTTGAGCCCTACGCTTTGGAAATTATTCCTCTCATCTTGGCTAGTTTGGGTGATACCACTCCTGAGGTCCGTGATGCTACTTCATATGCTGCTAGACAGATTATGAAGCATGCTACTGGCTACGGTATTAAACAGCTCATTCCCCTTGCTCTTGAGAACCTTAACCAGACGGCTTGGAGAGGTAAGAAGGGTGCTGTTGAGCTTTTGGGTACCATGGCCTACCTTGATCCTAAGCAGCTGTCTGCTTCTCTTTCCACCATTATTCCTGAGCTGGTTGGTGTTCTTAACGATACCCACCGTGAAGTCCGTAACGCTGCTAATGCCAGTTTGAAGAAGTTTGGTGAGGTCATTCGTAACCCTGAAATTCAGACTCTGGTTCCTGATTTGATTAAGGCTATTGGTGACCCGACTCAATACACCGAGAATGCTTTGGATGGACTGCTTAAGACTCAGTTTGTTCATTACATTGATGGTCCTTCTCTTGCTTTGGTCATCCATGTTCTATACCGTGGTCTCAAGGACCGCTCTGCTGGTGTTAAACGTAAGGCTTGTCAGATTGTTGGTAACATGTCTATTCTTACCGACTCGAGAGATCTAATTCCTTACCTTGATACCCTTGTTGCAGAGCTTGAGGTTTCCATGGTTGATCCTGTTCCTGCTACTCGTGCCACAGCCAGTAGAGCCATTGGTACTTTGGTTGAGAAGCTTGGTGAAGACCAGCTTCCTGATCTCATTCCTAGACTGCTTTCTAACCTAAAATCTGAAGATAAGGTTGGTGATCGTCTTGGTTCCGCCCAGGGTCTTGCTGAAATTATTTACGGTTTGGGTACTCGCAAGCTTGATGAACTGTTGCCCATTATTCTCAAAAACTGTACCAGTCCCAAGGCGTTTGTTCGCGAGGGTTTTATGCCTATGATGATCTTTCTGCCTGCTTGTTTCGGTGCTTCTTTCAGTTCTTACTTGACTTCTATCATTCCTCCTGTTTTGTCTGGTCTTGCTGACGAGAATCAATCCATCCGTGAGAATTCGCTCAAGGCTGGTAGACTCATTGTCAAGAACTACGCTACCAAGGCTGTCGATCTGCTTTTGCCTGAACTTGAGCGTGGTCTTTCCGATTTCAACTACCGTATCAGAATTGCTTCTGTTGAGCTTACTGGTGATCTTCTCTACCAACTTACTGGTGTCAGTGGTAAAGCCGAGCTTTCTGAGGAAGACAAGATCATTTACGGTGATGTCAACAAGACTCTTGTTGATGTTCTTGGTGTCGAAAGACGTGACCGTATCTTTGCTTCTATTTTCATGTGCCGTACTGATACTTCTGGACAGGTACGCACTGCTGCTATCGAGGTCTGGAAGAGTTTGGTCTCCAACACTCCTCGTATGGTTAAGGACATTCTGCCTACTCTCACTCAGACCATTATTCGTCGTCTTGCCAGTATCGACGAAGAGCAGAGAACTATTGCTGCCCAGGCTCTTGGCGAGCTTGTTCGTCGTGTCGGCAGTACCTCACTTTCTAGACTGCTTCCTACTCTGGAGGAGGGTATGGCCACCAGCGATCCTGATGCCAGACAGGGTATCTGCATTGCTGTCACCGAGCTCATCAACTCCACCAACGAGAACGATTTGGAGGAACACCAGAAGCTCATTATCAGCGTTGTTCGCACTGGTTTGGGTGATCCCGATAATGAGGTTCGGAAGGCTGCTGCTAAGGCCTTCGACTCATTGCAAGATGCTCTTGGTAACAGTGTTGTTGACCAAATTTTGCCTGATCTTATTAGCATGCTTCAATCTGAGGACACTGCTGAGAATGCTCTCGCTGCTCTGAGACAAATCATGTCGGCTAAGAGTGGTGTCATTTTCCCTGTTCTTATCCCTACGTTGTTGGAGCCACCTATGACTATCTCCAACGCCAGATCTCTTGGTGCTTTGGCTGCTGTTGCTGGTTCTGCTTTGGTCAAGAGACTTTCCGCTGTCATCAACGCTTTGGTTGATGCCATTGTTGCTGATGACGATGAATCTGTTGTCCAGGAAAGTGGCAAAGCTCTCGATACAATTTTGTCATCTGTCAACAGTGAAGGTGGTATTCACCCCTTGATGCAGCACTTGCTGTCTCTTGCTCGCAGTGCCGAGTCCAAGATTAGGGCTGTTACTTTCAATCACACCGCCATCTTCTTTAAGGATACCGCTCTGGACTATTCTGTTTACACTCATGACTGGATTTCCTTGGGTATTTCGTCTTTGGATGAGGTCGATACTGAGGTTGTCAAGGGCGCTTGGACTTGTCTTTCCGCTTTGATTAAGCAACAGAGTAAGGAAGAGCTTGAGGAGCTTGTTAAGGTCACAAGAAACTCTTTGCGTCAGACTGGCAAGCCCGGCGACGAGCTGCCTGGTTTCGCTCTGCCCAAGGGTCCTGGCTGCATTTTGCCTGTTTTCTTGCAGGGTCTTATGTACGGTACTAGCGATCAAAGAGAACAATCCGCGTTGGGTATCGCTGACATTGTTGAACGTACCAGCGCTGCCAACCTCAAGCCTTTTGTTACTCAGATTACTGGTCCTCTTATTCGTACTATTGGCGAGAGATTCCCGTCGGATGTCAAGGCTGCTATTCTTTACACACTCAACATCTTGCTTACCAAGATTCCTGCTTTCTTGAAGCCTTTTTTGCCCCAGCTGCAACGTACTTTTGCTAAAGCTCTCAGTGACACTTCCAACGAGACTCTGAGAACCAGAGCTGGTAAGGCTCTGAGTACTTTGATCCAGCTCCAGGCTAGAGTTGATCCTCTTATCACTGAGCTGGTTACTGGCGCCAGAGCTGCCGAGGATGAGGGCGTTGTTGCTTCTATTTTGAAGGCTTTGTCTGACATTGTTGTTACGACTGGTAAGACTCTTGGTGTTCCCTCCAAGACTCTGCTGCTCAACTTCATTGAGGAACAACTTGTCGAGGCTGACGCTAACAAGCAGGTCACTCTTGCTAAGCTTGTCGGTGGTTTAACCAACGCAGTCGGCGACGAAGAGGCCGAGAAGTTGATCACCGCTAAGGTCATCAATAATGAAAACGTCAAGTTTGGTGTTTTGACCCTTAACGCCATTCTCAGAGATGCGGCTGCCAAGGTCAAGTCTACTGGCATGACTCGCAGTGTGGCCGACTTCATTGTTGCCAACATCAACAACAGCCATGATGAAATTTCCGAAAACGCCATCCTTGCGGCTGGCAAATTCTTGCTTTCTGTTGATGAAGAACAGAAGCAAGACGCTGAGCTTGTAATTGCCGACCAGTTTGCGCGCGAGCTTGCGCAGGCCATGGGCAAGACTGCTACGCGATCGGTTGAGACGCGGCGCCTGGCCCTTGTGGTTGTGCGTACGGTTGCACGTCTGCAGTATGACCTTGTTATTGCTGATAACCTTGATGTTCTTGTTCCTGGAATCTTTGGCTGCGTGCGTGATACGATCATTCCCGTCAAACTTGCTGCTGAAAAGGCGTACTTGTCGGTGCTTAAGCTTCGTGACGAGGGTCTTGAGGGCGTGTTTGAACCTTGGATTACCCGTGGAGTGTTTAGTACTGGCCCCATCAGCCAACGCACCGTGCAAGAGTACACCAAGCGCGTGGCGCTAAGACTCGCGGTTGCCGAGCGAGAGCGGATTGCTGATGGCGGCGACGCCGTCTTTTCCGACCAAGTTGAAGATGAGCAGGAGATCTGGTCTATTGGTGGTATCGAGCTCAATGATGAGCAAGAGGCCTAGTCAAATCAAGGAAGAAGAAGAAGAAGAAAAAAATTTTAAAAAATAAAAGGTATTTTGACCGTGTTTATTGGTATTTTATAATGTGTTGTTGTTGTTTTGTGTATAAATATAAATTACAGTGCCCTAACTTAAATGAAAAAAATTACAAGATGTCATCATGTACACAAAAAGGAACAATAAAAATTAGCATCAAGCTATATATTTACACAAGTTTTACTTGTTCTCAAAAACTTTTATTTTTTTTCCCGTTTTTCTACTTTTTTTTCTGTTTTTTTTTTTTGTTTTACTCATTTTCATGATCATTATCATTTTTCGGCGTGTTCGGTGATGCCAGGCAAGGCCTTGCTTGCGGCAGGAATTGCGGTTGCCGGAGTGCCTGCACTCGACAACGGCGCGGGGCTTTGTCTATTTAGAGTTTGTTGCTGTTGGACATGATGAAGAGGTGGCGGTGCCAGCACTGCTGGTGGTGGGGGAGGTTGAATGTGATGCTGGCCTGCAGAATACACATAGGGGGATTGCAGTCTTTGTATCATCGAGTTTGCAGAGGCTGCTGCAGCGGCTGCTGTCACTGAGTTAGACGCAATGTAGTAGCTTTGCTGCTGTTGTTGCTGGAGTCTAATCTGGTCCACTTGCTTCTTCCTTTCGGCAGCTGCCAAAACTTGAACAGTTCTTGTGTAGTTCAACGGGTGGTATAAGAACGACTTGATATCCGAAACAAAAAGAGGGTAGAGCAAGTCAACAATTTTTTCTTTTGCAGCAAACTCCAATGCACGCTCATAAGGAATCCAGACTCCCTTGAGGTACATAGTGCCAATCTTGACAACGTGTCTGATCTTCTCACTTTTTAAGATACCATCTCGGCGTCCACGAGTCATGCCAGCTACATTTAACAGCTTTGTACCGTTAATCATGTTATTATCCTCGCGGCGAGCGACAGAAATGCCGCGAGCCTCAACTTGGAAACAGAGCGTCCCCTCATCTTCCCACAAAGTAGTGGTGATCCGGGGCTTGATTCCAGGAGGCGGTGTTTGGCCAAGCGAAGTACTGGTTATAGCAATAGCATTGACCATACTGGGAAACTGCGCAGCAGCGGCTGCGGTCAATGGCACACTTCCGTTGCTGGTAACCATGGGAGGTCCCATACCAGAAGGCATTGCTTGGTAAGCCTGTTGTTGATCATAATAGTAGTGCATACCGGGAGGTGGGGGAGGAGGAGCAATGGGATGGTGATATTGAGGGTGCTCGTAAACTCCCGTAGGATAGGGTCTAGGCACTGCCTGTACCATTTGATACTGCGGTTGTTGCTGTTGAGAAGAAGGATAGGGGTAGAATCCATGCGGCGACTGAGAGATCATCTGTTGCTGTGGAGAATAAGAGTGATAGGCAGAGGGAGTATTTACGTCAACAGGGGTGTTGGGATCGTACTGATAATATTGGCCCTGGGGTGGCTGCGGCAGATGAGAATGGAAAGTGGTGTAGGGGGTTAACGAGACTTCTGTTCTGGCAGAAGACGAGGTAACAGATTCCGGAGAAAGCAAATTAGAGTGGTTTGACTGTTGAGGTGTGTAGTACGGGGGATGCGTGAGATAGAAATTTGGGTTTGTGGATGATCTGGGAAGAGTTACTGATGAAGCTGACGACGGAGGATAGGCAGAGCTGGGAGAAGTTGAAGAAAGAGAGGGAGGGGTTGAGGTAGAGCTTGAAGGTGGAGGATGGTAAGAATTGTTTGAAACAGTTGAAGAAGATGCCACTTGTTGTTGCTGGTGTTGATGCCAATAGACTCCGGTAGAAACAGTGTTGGAAGACGGGGTGCTTGCAGTTGGCTGGGATACCTGAGTGTTGATACGAGGAAGTTGATTCAGCTGAGAACTGGGCGAGGAAGAGTTAAGTTGGACTTGAGGGGGCTCTGTAGAGTTCAAAATTGAAATTGAAGAGGTAGCTGTTACATTCAGCACAGAGGAAGCTGAAGAAGTCGGAATTGTTGCAGAAGAAGGGTTTGCAACGGCGCTAGGGGTGGGATTAGGAGTAGAAATTGTGATAAATTGTCAGAATGGTCGCGAGGATGACTGGATATTATCCGGGGCGACAGTTAGTTTTATTGAGGGGGATATCAGAACCAGCAGATAAGATTAGATTTTAAAAATTAAACAAATATTCGTTAGGGCAGTGATGATTAGAGATCTATAAGAAAAGTCAATTAATATGATATCTACAGACACCAAAAACAAAGTAGAAAGTAGTATAACTTACGTGCTCGAAAGAAAAGTATGAGAGATATCAGGAAATCAAACAAACACTAAACAGTACTTAAAAAGGAACGAAGAAAAGTTGGATAGAAACGAAAGGAAATCAATTGACCACAATGCAATTGAAAAAAATATAAAAACAAAAAAACAAGAACAAAAAAAGATGAAAAAAAGGTATACAAAAGTATATAGAAGAAACGAAGGTTATATGTTTTACAAGGAAATAAATAAAAAAAAAGGAAAGAAAAAGAGAAATAAGATGGGAGAAAAAAGATTTATATATTATTATTTTTTTTTTCGTTTGGCACACTACATGATCCATGGTGTAGTTTTTAGATTGTGTCGTTGAATACATACATTTCTTTCTTTGTGTGTGATTTTACTACTTTCATTTTGGGGATTTTTGTGGGTCAAAATTTGGTAAAAAGACAGAACGACACGAGAAAAGAACAAACACAAAGCATACCCCTCCAGCAGGTTAATGGCGACTCTCCTTATTTTTGTTTTTTTCCTTCTTATTCCCCTTTTCAACCGTGCGTAAACTTTCCAGTGTCTGTGCAATCCTTTAAAACTGATGCCTTTTCTTTTTTATCATAAAAAAAAAAAAAGAAAACAGATTCCTCCAAAAGATTCGTTTCAGATGCAACTGAATTGGTAAACTTTTATGGCGAAATAGTAAACATGCACAATTAGGAAAATATTTTTTCCTGTTAAGGTTTAATTCTAGCTTGTTTAAGCTTATCTCACTTCCTATTACGGTAGCACCTCTTCCTGTACCTGAAATGTAAACAAACGGCCCTGAGGACCCAACTCATATTGCCCACTGGATGATATTTGCCTAAGGGCGGTCGCGTTCAGCAGTAACTAACTTAAAAATCACGATTTAAAACTCAGTTAAAACCAGGCTTGTCGGATCAGTTACAGTATTTAGAGCAGTTTATGTTTTGAAATTGATTTTTGATCATTTATTACATATTCCGATTGGAGAATATTAGTCCTATTGGTATGGACTTGGTTGGAATTACAATCACCCATCGTAAGATAAGTAGAATCTCAAGTAAAAACCAAGATACAATTATCAGTTTTTTTTTTTTTTTTTTTTTTTTTTTTTTTTTTTTTTTTTTTTTTTTTT
>JAKUCA010000204.1:0-21343 GCA_030567025.1 Geotrichum europaeum
TTTATTTATTTATTTATTTATTTATTTATTTATTTATTTATTTATTTATTTATTTTTTTATTTATTTTATGTTATTATTATTATAATAATAATTATTTTTATTTTTATTTTTATTTTTTTTCTTTTTGGGCGCACCTGCCGTCGATTCCGACCTTTCCCTTTCTCTGGAGTGTGCGGCTTTTACAAGTGGTCATATATATTTTTTTGACTGGCGCTTTATTTAAACTTGACTATTCTAAACTGTTCTTTCCTAATCAGTTCTGCAAGATTCCTTTTAAAAGGAATCCAGAAGTAAAGACTCAACATCTAATCCCTAAAGATTAGATTCATGTTTTTTAATAGAATATTCCTAGCTGCATTAAAGTCTCTATCAGATTCTTAGTTACATTGTGGACATTTGAACTTCTTTGAGCCTCCAATCTTGCGGTGAAGAAATCCACATTCACTGCAAGTTTGGCTAGTGTACTCTTCACCGCAAATAATAACTCTGCAGTTTGGGTGTTCTCTGGTCTTGTTCATTAATCGTGTCTTGAATCTGAAGTGACTCCAAGTAAGTATATTTCTAGCAGTCTTTGAGTTGATTTTCCTAAATCATGACACAGGCAGCAACCACACGGGGACTTTTGGATATTGGGTTGTAATGGCCTTCTTTCTCTCTCTCTCTTCTTTCTTTTACCCACTTGTGTAAATAGTGAAATACAAAACTGAGGAATACTAGTTTACAACAAAAACGTTTGTTGGCTGGTTATACCTTATCAGATGTATCGTTATCTGAAAATCACATTTTGACATTGAAACTGACAATATAAACATTAATTTATCTTGAATAATAAAAATAATAATAAAATAAAAATATTTTTTTATTAATTCTTGTATTTGTTGTACCATAAATAAAATAAAATAAAATAAAATAAAACCCATAGAATATATAACAAACATAAAATAAACGCCAATAAAAATAAAATAGAAAAAAAAACGGAAACAATTGAAATAAAAAAATTAAAGGCCTCTTATATTAGATTATCAGACCTATCAAGTCTAGTTGGATGGAGATGACGAACCCTTGTTACCAAACTTGGACTTGGTCAGCTTGGTCAGAGTGTTCATTACCTGAGAAACACGAATCGAAGACGATTTCTTAGGGCTCGTTTCATCCGAAGCAGGAGCCGCAGCAGAAGCCGCAGCAGGAGGCGCTGGCGGGGCTGCTAGAAGGTTAGCAACTCGCTCCACGCTTTGCTCATTTGTGGGATCAAACTTGTTTCCATCGGGGAGCGAGCTGCTGTAAAAGGAGCCGCTTGTACGGCGGGCGCCAATGCTTGTGCGGCTTGCACCACCGCTACTGTTGACGGCGCGGTAGTTATCCTCATGCGTGCTGCTGGTATTGCTACTTGTTGTAGACATTGTCTCTTCCACAAAAGCCGTCTCAAGCGGAAGGGGGCTGCCCTCAATTACAGGCAGTTTTCCTGACGAAAAGCCGCCATGGTCACCAAAGCCACTGCTGCCGTTGTCGTTGAACGGTTGCGAGCCTACATTGACAGCAGAAACGACAGGTGGAATAGCCACAGGTTCAGTGCGAGGAAGCGAGGTGGCAGATGCATTGGGAGATGAAGATGAATTTTGAATACTTGTAGTAGTTTTCAAGGGGGATTCGTTAAATAGCATAGGAGTAACGCCCGACCGCGGTTGTGGCGCCTTTATCTCCGGCGAAGTCTTGACAAAGGCGTAGCCCTGAGGAGGAGGTTGTTGATACTGTTGAATAGGGGGTTGAGACGAGTTTTGATCGCCAATTTGGCTACTGCTGCCCATTCTCGTGCTAATAACGTTGCTACTGGGCGGGCCAAAGTCACCACGATTGGAGTTTGACCGCGACCGGAAAGATGCCTGCGATCCTTCGCTGTCTGAGCCAGAGTACGCTGCCATGCTACCATGGCGCTGACGATTCTGCTGATTGCGGATTTGCTGTGTCAAGGTTGGAGGATTTGCAAAGCCTGAGTCCGGAGAGTCCTTGGGACGATCGTAGTTATCGTACCTGTATCCTGCATCAGGACTGTAGTGAAAGTTATGCTCTGATGATGAATGGTGATGATGCGTCGTCGGGATGGTCTGGCGAGAAATGGGTGGGGGCAATGAGTGGCGGGCGGGACGTCCAGAAAATTTGACGTTAGAGCGGAGACCGCCTGGCATAGGGCCACTATCCATCATCATCTGGTCAATCATAGGTAGAGCACCACGGGGAGTTTGCTGCTGCTGAGTTGGTGGCGGCAAGCGGTGATGGCTAGAGCCGGCAAAGCTGTTGCTGCGGCCTTGATCCTGGTAAGGGCTATCATTGTAGTTGCTGTTGTGTGACTGTCTTGACGTGACTGAGCGACCCTCATGGTCAGATCCATAGTTGCGAATAGGCTGCTGCGATGGCTGTTTCAATATCTCAGGAGGGTTATTTGAACGCGATTCTTGACGGGTGCCCTCGTCACTGTTCCAACTACGAGGTCTGGAATTCTTCATGTTTGCAGGAAGAGGTGGAGGAGCAGGAGGGGCCTGGGCCATGGGAACTTGATTGACCTTAGAGGAAGAGCCATTCCGTTCATAGCCCCAGCTGCCACGAAAGCTGCTATTATTGCTTCCAACTGACTCGAGAGAAGAGCTATTAGGGTTGGAATGAAAATTGCTAGAAGGCTGAGGAGGAGGTGAGCTAACAGGGTGATCAAAGGTGCTAGTATAGGGTTGCTGGGTTGGAGCGTTGAAGCGGTTAGCTTGGCGAAGCATTGTCGCAGGGTTCTCACGCGCAGAAGAAGAAATGTTGGCGGGGAAAGGTACTGACACTGATCTGTGAGCGCTAGACACGCTATGAGCTTTCTGGGAGATCAAACTTGTGTGAGCCTCGCTAGGAGCAGAAACAGAAGCAACATTTTGAAAGGGCTCGGTAGTAGTCTCTTCAAAATTTTCATCCTCAATAAGTGCTTTGTAGCCAGACTTGGTAAAATTCAAAGAATCGCTGGAGCTATCAATAGAACTGTCTACAGAGCTGTTCACAAACTCAGTAAGAGGTCTCTGAGCGGTATAGGCCGGCATGGATACAACCCGGCGGTTGGACATGAACGAGGTGTCAATAGATGGCACAAACAAATCCTCATTGTTGGGGGATGAAGACTTTTCTGGTAAGTCATCTGGTACAACCGCACTGGCCTTTGGAGGAAGATCAACCTCAACAAAGTTAGTGGGAATGTCACTGGAAAGAATGGGCTTAACCATATAGTCCACATCGCGGTTGGGGGAGGTGGCCAAGTAGGGAAGAGAGTTCATGACCTCCTCGTATGACCTAGAAGTTCTGAGAATAGGTTGTACAGGGGTGGTAGGTTCAGTAGGGCCAAGAGCCGGAGAAACGTAAATGCTTTGTACTTCAGAAACATACGACGATGAAGACACTGGTCTCTTTTTTACCATGACCTTGGGGTGTGGAGAACAAGGAGGCGAGACCATAGCATCAACGTACTCATATGTCTGAGTACCCTTGCTGTTCCCGCTGTCTGCAGATATGGCATGAGGATCAGCAAATTCAGCACGCGAATTGCTCCGTATGGGCACATCGTTATCAGTTTGAGTTCCACGGTCTACACTCTGGATCTTTAGTTTCTCGGCCACAGCAGCTACCAAGGGATCAATGTCGTAATGCAAATGAATAGTTTTCTCTTTTCGGGGTTGAGGAGTAGGTGCCACACTGGCAGGTTTAACTGGGATGGGTGACAAGATTTTAGGCTCAGTAAACCGAACAGGCTTCTTCTCGGTAGGCTTGGATGGTTTAGGTTTGGGAGTAGCAGCCTTGGGCTTGGGAGCGGGAGGAGCTTCCTTCACTTTTGCTTTCATGGGTGGAGGAGCTGGCGTCAGCACCTCTTCCACCACGACCCACCGACGACCTGCCTCGCCATCCGACACCTGCAGCTCAACAACAATAGAACGGCCAAACTGTGCTTTTGAAATCTCAGTTTGCTCAGGCGAAATAGAGTTGATCCACACCCACACGAAAAAATCATCAATGGCTATCTTAGACAGCGAGCAAGTAGTAAGGTTGTCGGTAGTGATTCGGCGATTCTTTGTCGTTTCACCGCTATGCTTTTTCTTGTCACCCAAGGCTTTGCTGTAGTAATACATCACCTCGTCCCAAGTACCAATGTGGATAGGCTTGTCCTTTATACCATCTAGAGTAGGAGATTCAGGGTAAGGCAAAACGGGACGCTGCGCCTTGGGAAGAGACGAAGATTTCATAATCATTTCACGTTGACTGTCCTCGTAAACATAATTAGTGAGAGGTCGGTGAGGTTCACCAGTAACAGGATCAATGTACGCCTGATTGTAGTGCTTGGACCAGGTTCTGGCTCTAATGTCGTAAGGAAGCTCGGGGGTATCTTTGATAAAGAGGGAGTTATCAGTGAAGATGGAGTTTTCCTTGCTAACCTCCTCCAAAATACGTTTGGACTCAGGACTCATTCTTTTCTCAATCTCATTGATGTCACTGAAAAGAAAGTAGAGAGTATCAAAATCGTCCTCCGAGGGGAACATGGCGGGATTCTCAAACTGAATTGTTTTAGAAATGCGTTGCAACAGAACAAATGGATTGGCAGACAATCTACCCACGGAGAGAGTAATCTTAGGCACTGTGATGAGCCGGTTTTTGTACATGGGTTTGGGTGGATAAGCTTGTTTGAGCAGTAGCTGCTCCAAGACTCTGGGGAACTTTATGAGATACTTTTCGTTTTGGTCAGGGTACACACTTCGCAGGAAGGCCAAGAACAAGTGGTAGGAAGCCTCGGCTGCCACACTCCAGCAGCTAAGACCAGTAGCAAAGTCAGCGGGAAGCTCCTTCTGTGAGTTGACCATCTCAAAAGCCCAAGCGCCAGCAAGTCTGGCAAGCTTGTATCCATTAAGACCGTTACGGCGTTCATAGGCAGCGAGAGCCATCAGCAGGTCGTAGAAGTTACAGATAATGTCTTCGTGATCATGAGAGTCAACAATTTTAGAAATAATAGTATCAAAAGCCCGAAGTTTGTAGCTGGACTGTCTTTCTTGCTCTTTGAATAGATTGTAGACCTTCCATGTGACAACACCGCCGTTGAGTCTAGTCCAGCACCACTTTAAGATACCGGCAATGGTATAGACATCGACAAGTCTGATGACACGGAGCAAGAACTCACCGGACAGCCGAGATTTCTTGCGGGGGAAGATCTGTTCTATCACACGCTGCACGTCTTTTATGTCAACGAGCTCTTTGCTGACTCCAAGCTTAGGATCGTAGCTGTACTGTCGAAATGCAAGTAATAGGAACGGTGCCTGGCAACCTGTGAAGAAGGTTAGTTACTGTGATTTCTCAAAAAAAAAAAAAAAAAATTGTTTAGCCATACCTCTAGACTTGATTTCACGAGTGCACACAGCAATTAGTTCACGGACGACCGCATGAGGCACTTTCTTAATGCTGAATATATCATCTGCGGAATCAAACTGTTGAAGAAGCTTTTTCTGGTAGCTAGCCGGGGTCTCATTCGGCTCTGGGTCGAATTTGCTGCTTGCTGAAGACTTTGTATGCTTCAGCGGCTTAACTGCGCTGTATTTTATAGGGGTCACACTTCCCTTGTAAACTGCGCTAGACATGAAGAACTAGACTATGATAGACAAAAGAGAAGATGCGAAGTATGAGAGTAAGAAGTAGATGGTTGTGCAAGAGAAATAAAAACTGAGTGAATGTGGGGGATCAATTAAATTTTTAGGTACATGGGAGACTACATTTGATTTATATAATAAAGAAGAAAAAAATTGAGATACGACGGCAAGGCAAATGAATTGAGATGTGAACTGTTCAATTACAAGTGCTGGGGATTAAAAAAATAAAAATGGCTGGCGGTCAGGAAATTTATTGTGTGGAACTTTAAAAGCCAGCCATACAAGTTTTTTTTATTTTTACACCGACAACAAGAATAAACAGAATTAATAAAACAGAGATCTTTATAAATGTAGATGGCAAAAGAAAAAAAAGGAGGAGTGTGATTTTAACAGCTTAGTATTTTAAAAAATGAGCTTCCTATAGTCATGAAGCAAATAATACAAGCTATCATTTAGGCTTTGGGTTGTTGTTTTAACTAGTATTTGACCATTTGAACAATCTGATAAGGCTAGGAACGAGGGAATATCAATAAAAAATTACGACTTGGACCCTTGATTGTTTTTTTGTTTGTTTGTTTTTTTATATACTCCGCGAAAACACCCCCTCTCGTCAATCTGCAATTTACACAAGTGGTAGTCAGTATTATAGCTATGAACCTGCAATGATTACGGCAGCGCATAAACTGTCTCTATGCGAGCGGTTATAAATAGAAAATCAAGCATATTTTTTTTTCAGGTCCACGATAAACATTGGTCAAAAACACTAGCATCATCGACGTTAAAAAAAAAATTAGCGAAGCTGGATGTAGATGAGCTGAAATTTATTTTTCCCATGCGGCAGCTAAATATAAGTCCAAAAAAAAAAAAAATATCCACATTCTCATCATGTTTTCAAAAGTTACATGGTTGGAGCAAGGGGAAAGGACGAAAGCAGAAAGAAGGGTTAATAGAAGACAGTCGTTAAGAATCATCAGTCGCTAATCTTCGGTTTGTACTGATCAGCCCAGACGGTTTTAGCATCACGACTTTTTTTAAGACTTGGATTTAAGCGCTTTTTTTTTTTTTTTTTACTGAAAGACCTTCTGAATCACTACTTGACCTGTGTTGCTAAAGGATCACATTGGGGACGTTACAAAATTATTTTTAACCAAGATCTATATTATCTATATTATTTGTGTTATATTAGAACAAAATCACATTAGTGTCTGTCTCTCTGTTGCAAATCACAACCTTTGTCAAAGCTTGACTAATTCTGGACCATGGCACAATAGCTTGTTAACTTTTTTTTTCAGTCAGTATATACTCTATTTTTATGTCAAATTGTGATGGTCTGGCTGGCTTGTTATACTACATGGACGCACAGCTATACATATATAATATTTTACTGAGTAGCCTGCCAGTTCATGTTGTTCAACAAATAGTTTAGTTATCTAGTCTATATACTCTTTATGCTGGTACTGTAGCTCCGGGGTTTAACAGAACTAGAAAAAAATCGCCAGATCAACAAAAAAATAAAAAAAAAATAAATAAAAAAAAGAGAAGGCTTGGATCTTTAACACTGAAACCGTCTACCAGAATCAAAGGTGTAATAATAACTTTTACCAAAAAGCATTTTGTTGTGGTACCCTTTGAAGGGAGGAATCATACGAAGAATGTGGGAAGAAGCACTGAAGAAGCACTGTGTATTTCAGCCCTTCCCAACAGCACAAACAGCCGGCCCAGTCTAGCCTCTCATCCACTTTGCATAACCAGATTTTCCACGGTGTCGAACCTCGCAAAACAGCCACACCTTTTTTTTGGCTTTATGCCTTTAGACTTTTGTCTAATATTTAAGTTACACGCTTTTTATGTATTAAAGTTCAAGTCCTGAAATCTAATTATTATTTTTTTGATTTTACAACTTAAAACAACACCGTGAAATTTTAAGTCACAACTGACATGATTTTAAGGTTTTTGCTATTTGCTGCTCTTTCTCAACATGAAAACTCCTTTTGAACTTCGATATTGGAATTCAGAACTTTTAAATTCAACTGATAGTATTAATTTCCTTATTAGCTAAATATTTTGCCTAAGCTAATATTTTTTTTGGATGCATTGGCTACTGCTTATTCATTTCCCATTATGGCCAACTCTGGTTTGCTTAAAGCTATTCGCCTTGTTTATCGACCAATGCTCTTTCATCCTTGCACTCCTATTAAAGAAATAGAAAACTAATATATAACTGCCAGTGAACTTCACCTTCCTCGGGTGAGTCAGTAAATATCGCGATCCGATCTGGAGTATTTTTTTTGGGGAGCAAGTGTGAGCCGTACCAAGCAGAAAACAGAAAGAGGCTTTATTTCTAGTTTCAAAAAGTTTTGACACTATTGGATCCTGGGAACTCTTGTTCTCTACCTATTTGACACTCAATTTGGCATGTTTTTTTTTTTCTGATTATTGACTTGAATGTCAGATGACAAATGAAACGTGCGGCAGATTGATGAAGTCACCCATAGTAATTACGTAGTAATGTCAAAAAATTTCAAAAACTTGAATGTCGCATAATTGCTGAGACATTCCCTAACTACCGCTGTTGTTAATGGCTTTTTGGTTCAGTATGTGAGGCTTACTTAAAGTCATTTATTATTAAGATATATATGCACATATAAGCCATAATCCAAGGGCACAATCAAAAGGTTTAAAGGCTTGACGAGCTTTGAAATCAGAAATTCCAAAAAGCGGTTGATTTTTTTTTTTTTTTAAAAAAAAAACAGATATTGTCACCTGTAACAAAGTTATGACATTTATAATTTGATATACCACTTATCTAAGTTTGAAACCGTTACCTTAGTTTGTATAAAGAAAGGCTTGTTTTTGGAGGCATTAGATCGGTTGCATCATGCTCGGCCAGATGGCCATTTTGTAAAGCCGAAACAGTTTAATGCTGTTGTCAAGGCTTAGCTTGCTGAAGAAATCAGAAACCGTATTGACGTACCTCAGCGTGTCAACAGTAACCTTGAATTTGATGGGCTGCCCGAGGGGCTGTGGTCAGCGGCCATAAATCTTAGCTGTAGTATGGCTATATCGGTAGCTAAACCAAAGGGAAGTGATCCCAGATACGTTCAAATGGTTTAGAAGATTATGACGTTGCAGCGCAGACCTCTTATTTTTTTTTTTTTTTCTTTAGGGGTGAGCCGCCATATTTTGTGTGGAGCAATTTTTCATGGAAATCTGGCTGCACTGCTAATATTTACAAGCAGGCTGTGCTTTGTTACACGGCTGTTGGCTGTACGGGCAACTTGAGCCCCTTCCCCCCTTCTCGAAGGGTCTTTTTTTTTTTTTACCCTGCAAGCTCGTGGAGAAGCGCAGGCTGTTGAGTACTTTGAGTCAATTAAAAAAGAAAAAAAAAACCTGAAACGTTTATTTTAAGCCACCATATGCTCAGTAAATTTATTACGTATGTGAGAAGCTTTCGGTAATAATATTTGATGGTTCAAGTGCCTTTTTTAGGCTCTCTTTTTGGACGAGGCATAGCCAGGCTTAGGGTTCGGACCGTATAATTTAAGGTTTTTTTGAATTTGTTTCCTACAACTGTAAAAAAAAAATCTATTTGTGCACCTATTTTTTTTTTCCATTCCGAGAAAGAAAACAACAAGACAATGAACATCAACAAGCCGTTGCTTTTTGGGCCAAATCCTGCTGTTAATGCCGTCGCATTAAAAACATACGAAAAGGGGGCAAACTGTGCAGATCCCGATTTTGACATCGGTACGACTGGCGCAAAGCAGCTAAGTCCTGGTCCAAACCTGAGTCTGTGAGTGATGATTACTACCAAACGTAGCCTCACTGTATCGATTCTCGAACGTTTGAGAGTCCAGGGAGGAATGTATCGATGATATTCATAGCCAACTACCCCAAGCATGCGCTTAAAAATCTGCGTATCTATTGCAGGGGCACTGCAGATTGCGGGTAAGAAGAAAAAAATTAGCCCAACCTTACGCTGCTTTTTACCTGACGAGGGATCACATTTATGCTCATTGATGATGACGTTGATGGTAACTTTTTTTTTTTGCTATTGACTAAAAGTTTGTATAGAAAGAGGCTTTGCAGCATACAACAGCGCTTCAGCCTTTTTTTTTTTCGGCCAGCTTTTTTGTCTGTTGTGTAGTGGCAAAAAAAAAATCTTATGATACCGTTATCATGACCAACTGATCACGATGCTGAGTGGTTCATATGTTATGGCTAAATGGCAGCAGCAGCAGCAACGTAGAATATTAATTCGTAATTAAAAGTTATTGCACTGCTAAGAAATCCAAGAAAAATTTTTTTTTTTTTTTTTTTGACGTTGAGAGACATTCTCGTCAATCATCTTAAGGAAATGCCACGATATCAAAAAATGGTTGTCAAATGTCTAAGGTGAATGCCCAATTGCTGAACAAGTACTGGGTACCTTTATCTACGATAGTAATAGTATTTGTAGTAAAATGATGATAGATCCTGTCACTAACATTTATATCGGCCGGTGATAAATACATAATTTCTAGGTGAACTGGTTTTAAAGCTTTAATCAACACTACTTCGGAGTGTCCTATCGCTATTAGTAGACATCTAGATCTTGATCTTTCACTTGTAAAAAGACAACGACAAAAAAAAAGGTTCAAGGTACTTCAAAGTTCTATACGAATATTGACCAAAAAGTTAAAAAAGTCAAACTTTAAACAAGTATTTTTTATATGATGAAAAAGTAATACAAGAATGGCAGCAGAACATTGAAGCATGTATAAAAGTTATTGAATTTCTCCTTTTTTTTTTTTTTTTATATTTTGATATCTTTCTTTTCTCCCTTTTTTTTTTCTTCATCTTTTTCTGTTCAATTTATTGAATTCTTTAACACAAACTACTCCAGCACTAATATATCTAAAATGTCATACGTAAGTATCACAGGGAATTACCACTAGTTCAGCTATAACTGGGACTATAGTCATTCATGTTAACACATGGTCGTTTTTATTCTCGCGCAGCTTTTCTAACAATTGTTCTAGTATCCTCCCCAACAGCCTCAGCAAGCCTACCAGGGTGGCTACCCTCCTCAGGGTGGTTACCAGCAGCCCCCTCCCCAGCCCATCTACATCCAGCAACAGCCCGCCCAGCAGAGCTCTAGTGACGGCTGCTGCTGCGGTCTTTGTGCCGGTCTGGCCTGCTGTCTCTGCCTTGACTGTCTGTGCTAAACGGAGTATGCAGAGTTCACAAAGTCAGCCCCGTGTTAAATGGTAAATGCCGTACTTCCTCCTAATTTCCGCTCATCCTCCCCGATCTACTCTTAAAGTTATGCTTGTCATAACGTTTCACAAACAGACTCAAAACACTACTTTTATGCTCAATAATAAGATAGTCACCTCTCTCACCTTGCTCCAATTGATTATTCTTGCTAGATGGTGATTGATAAAGAATAGTTATGCTTTTATTTCTTTTGATACTAGCTATATATCTTTATCAATTTACCCCAAGTGGTATCATTTATATCTTTTTCACTCTTGTTTTCATTATTTTTTTTATTTTCATTTTCATCATCATTTAATAATATCATATTAATCACTCTGGTACACCTATTTTTTTTTTTATCAATACATAGAATACTTTTTGATGTAAACTCCTTGGAATCGAAGTAATACCCTCTATTTTAGATAATTTTTTTTTTGATTGATAATCTCGGCAACACTATCCCTTAAATTATCGGGAATGGTGGTTGGCCATATAATCTAGCCCTTTTGGCCTCTGGCCGCATTTAGACTGAAAAATCTCGTACGAAGATCAGAGAGTTTTGAATATTACTCGAAAAATTTCACACTTTTAGGGACTTTTTTTAAAAAACAACAACAACAACTTCTATCCGTTGGCGCCGCTACAATTTTCAGTAATTAATTATCTTTATGTTTTTTTTTTTATTTTGCCATCATGGTTGACGAATTATCATAAAAACTTGAACCACTGAAGAAAACCTCAAGGGTTTATGCTACCCTCCTGAATTGAAAAAAAAAAAAAAATTCGAGAGAATAGTGTTTTGAAGCTATTTGGCTTTGGGTAATTTTTAGATGAAATGGGGTGTAACTAAGAATGGAAGAAGCTGCAAAAATATCATTCCTATAATCTATACCACTGGTAGTATCTTTCATGAACTTCTGGTGCATCGAAGAAACATGATTTAAACGTTTTACAATTCACAAAACCTGGTCTAACTATCATATCAAAAAATTCCACCACAACTTTTTTTTCAACTACCGTTAATCATATCTCGACTTTCTCTAAAAAAAAAAAAAGAACTGTAAATATAAAGAACTCATTTCATTATTAGTTGATTTTATGACATTTTTTTGTAAATTTTTTTGTGATGTGTGGTGTGTTGTGTCGTTTAGATTTTTGTGTGTTGTGGATTTAGTTTTTTTTTTTTTTTCTTTCGTCTATGCCTTAACCGTCCGGACACCAGCCTTGGTGTCTCTGAAAATAGCATCGCCCTCAGCATAGCCTCTGCCAGCACCAAAACCAACGCCCAACCAGACGGGCCAAGCACGACGCTTGAAGAAAAGAACCGAGGTGATGACGCCAAAGCCAAAGCCAAGACCGGTCTTAACTAAACTGTTGGACAGGACAACATCCCACTACAAAAGTTGTTAGATGTCTTTCTAATAGTAAAAAAAAAAAAAAAATGAATAAATCATACTTTGTCGTTGAGAATGTTTTCGGAAGGAGCAACCTTAGTGCTGGGCGATTGAGTAGCTTCGGTAGCAGACATTGTTATGAAGGGTATGTGTATATATGGGAAGTGAGTATACTGGATAAACCAATTGTTAGCAAGGTTACTTTGCACAGAATGCTCTGACCCAACACCCGATAAAACAAACGAAAAAGACCATCCAATGAGTGTCCTAGAACCATCAATCGAACGGCAACCGGCAGTTTCAAGTTGAATCATAAATATGCGCACACATACTATTAATAAAAATATATAATCGATGATGATGATTTAATGAAAAATGAGATGAAAAAAAGGGAAAGGGAGAGAAAAGAGGGAAAAGAAGAAAAGGGAGAGAAAGAGTGGTTTTTTTTTTTCCTTCGTGGTGAGGAAACTGGCCAATAATTTAATCTCATTTGGTTTTTTGTATTCTGCTGCTCTTGTTATATTTTCATGAGTCGACGCGTACTTTGTATAGTCTCAATGAACTTTGAAAAAGTTTACTATTTGCAAAAAATACTGTACCTTTTGTGTCTACCTATTTGGCATGATAACTTTTAAACTCAAAAAAAAGAGGTGGTGGTGACAAAATACTAAAAAAGTGCCAAGACTAAATGGTTAGGGTATTTATATATGACTTAACACATAAATTTTAACCTGATGAATGCCATTTTCACTGATCTGAGTCTGGTTTTAGGGAGACCTGAAATTGATATAAAACCACAGACTCACCCCAGGATTTTACTGTACATCACCAGTGAGTCAACTCTCGTGATCTGATTTTCTCTGGAATCAATTGAACGAATACTGGTTTGAATTACTGATTTTTAAATGTGTAAAATAATGCCATCTATGGCTCCATCCTGAACGGCGATGAGGATTGCACGCCGTAGCTAAATAAATGCCAAACGGCACAGATTATAGCTTCGCACAATTCTTTGCCGATATTGCTCGTTATTATTGTTCAATTTTGGTGTCAATTAAACAAACAATTGAATTTCAAATAAAACTTTTGTGTGTAAATTCATGATTTTGGGGAAACCTTCTGGAACGACTCCTTAGTTGATCTTGTCGTGTATCGCCACTAGCTTCAGTGTCGTAGACATTCCTAATGATACCAGCCAATGTGGGAGCTTTTTTTTTTTTTTTTTTTTGTTTTTGAACTTTGAAAACTAAAAAAAACCGTCAGCACCTTCTTTACTTCTCTCCTCCTCAAACTTGATAAACGTTTCCCCCATTATTTCCGCTTTTTCAAGAAAGCTAAGCCATACAGAAAAAAAAAAGTATTTAAGAAATCAAATTCCCTGATTTTTTAAAAATTCTTTTTCTCTTTTTGCTATGCGTCTCCCCATTCGAACCGCTTTACTCTTACCTTCGTTGATTCCATCCTCCTCGAAACCTGTTGTAAACGCTGTTAGATCTTCCAATAAATCCCTAAAACTCGACTCTAAATACCACTTCTACTCTACCTATCAATACGGTGCATACTCTAGTAACATGTCTATTCCAACTCCCCCTCAAGCTGCTCCCTCGTGGGAGGTGACTGCCGAAGAAATCAAGTCTAAGACACAGCAATCTATTGACGAGGACAGAGCTTTGCTCGACGACGTTGCCGCGCAAGAGAACCCCACTTTCGACTCAACCATTAAAAGAATTGAAGCCCTGAATGCTAAGCACAGCGGTATCCAGGATCCCCTTCTTTTCTACCAGCACGTATCTGCCTCCAAGGAATTGCGTGACGCAAGTACTGAAGCTGAAGAGGCCCTCTCGTCCTACTCTATTGAAGCCCGCATGCGTGTTGATGTCTACAACTCTCTCAAAAAGGTTTTTGAGGATCTTCCCAAGGATCTTGATGCCGAGAGTGCAAGAGTCGCTAAGAAAACTGAGTCTGCTTTCCGCAGAGATGGCCTTGCTCTCGATGAAGAGACCAGAAAGAAGGTCACTGAGCTCCGCAAGAAGCTTTCTACTCTGTCTATCCAGTTCTCTAAAAACATGTCTGAGGAAGATGGCTTTCTCATTTTTTCTTCTGAAGAGCTCACTGGTGTCCCTGAAGATATCATTAACCAATTAACCAAACAAGAAGATGGTAAATACAAGCTTACCTTCAAGTATCCCGATGTTTTCCCTGTTCTTAAATACGCCCAGAACTCAGAGACCCGTAAGAAGGTTTACACAGGCTTTGATAACAGAACCATTATCAACGACGATCTGCTTGCTGAGGGTGTTAAGATTAGATCCCAGATTGCTCCCTTGCTTGGCTATGAAACTCACTCCCATTTTGTGCTCGAAGACCGCATGGCTAAAACCCCCGAAAATGTCGAAAAGTTCCTGAATGATCTAAGAGACCGTCTCGCCCCCAGGGCTAAGGAAGACCTTGCTGTTCTTCTTAAGCTTAAGGAGGAGGACTACGCCAAGAAGGGTCTTCCCTTTGATGGCAAGTTCTACGCCTGGGACAACCGCTTTTACACCAATATCCTGCTTGAGAGCGAGTACAAGGTTGACGGCCAGAAGATTGCCAACTACTTCCCCATTCAGAATACTGTCAATGGAATTCTTGGACTCTATGAGCAGACTCTTCGTCTAAAGTTCTACAAGGTTCCTGATGCTGAGAAGCAGACTTGGCACGAGGATGTTACCCAATTCCATGTTTGGGATGCTTCTGAATCCGGTGAGCCCACTGATTTCCTTGGTTGGTTCTACCTTGATTTGCATCCCCGTCCTGGTAAGTACGGTCATGCTGCCAACTTTAACTTGGCTCCTGGTTACACTAATGTCGAGTCTGGCAAGCGTGTCTTCCCCGTCACTGCCCTCGTCTGCAACTTCTCCAAGCCCACTGCTACCAAGCCCTCTTTGTTGAAGCACGATGAGGTTGTCACTCTCTTCCACGAAATGGGTCACGGTATTCACAACCTTGTTAGTAAGACTAAGTACTCTAGATTTCATGGCACTAGCGTTGAGTGGGACTTTGTTGAGGCCCCCTCGCAAATGCTTGAATTCTGGCCTTGGAACAAGGAACAGCTCAAGGCTCTCTCTTCTCACTACAAGACCAAGGAGCCTCTCAGTGACGATCTGATTGACTCTCTCATTAAGTCCAAGCACGTCAATGATGGTATGGCGTACATGAGACAAAATTTCCTTGCCACTTTTGATCTCTCTCTTCACTACACCAAGTCTGGCGATATCAACATTCTTGAGCACTACAATGATCTCAGAAGCTCTTACTGCTACGACTCGACTGGAGACTTCAAGTCTCATGGCTTTTCATCTTTTGGCCATTTGATGGGTGGCTATGACTCTGGGTACTATGGCTACCTCTGGTCTGAGGTTTTCGCTACTGACATGTACTACTCCAGATTTAAGGCCGATCCCCTCAACTCTGAGGTCGGTTACCAGTACAAGACCAAGGTCATTGGTCCCGGTGGCTCTCGTGATGCTAACGAGTCTCTCAAAGAATTCCTTGGCAGAGAGCCTAACAACTCTGCTTTCCTGGAGGAGCTGGGTGTTTCTGAAGCCAAGTTGTAAATCTAAAACAAAACAAACTTGATGGCGTGTATGAGAAATGTATATTTAAATAACCAATTCTGAAATGATACTGTAGATGATTTTGAAAAGGCCAAACAAACTGTGCTGTGGTCAAGGCCAACGAAATAAGTCGGTTAGATATATAGAAAGAAAATCTGTTTATTGCCAGATAGATAAACTGATTATCTATCTGTATCTAAATGAAACTGACAAGGTAACGGTCTCAGAAATTGTTTCGTCAGACATGATGCCTAAATGCATTGACCTCTCCAAAATGATGGAACTGATTACATAATTTTATTATAGTGATTACAAATGTTAAATAGTAAAACTTACATAAGCAATTAAAAATTTATTGCTAATCATTTGTATCAAAAGTCAGAAAAGAAAAAAATGTCAAGTTAAAGATTCTATGGTCTAGAGGTTATGACGTTTGCTTCACACGCAGAAGGTCCCCAGTTCGATCCTGGGTTGAATCATATTAACTTAACTTTTTTTTTTCTCTAATAAGTTTTTTCTTACGCACGGCTGAGAGAAAGAAAGACATCGAAAACTACAAACAAACTTCAATTTACAAGATATTTATTATATATCCCATTGTTTCACACGTATGTACCCAAAAGCCAAGTCAAATTCTACATGAAAAGTTTTTTTTTGTGGCGGTAACTTAATATAATGGCCGGCGTTTCATTAAAGCACAACATTTTTGCATACTCGAAACTATTGTAGTCAAGTTGTATTAACCATCTTTGCAAGTAATAAACAAGAACAAATTATTTTTGTTTTAATTACCACGGCCAACCATCATAGTCAAGCAACAGCCAAACTGGCTCAATCCCAGTAATTTTGTGATAGTGTCCCCCAGATATAAAAGGACAATATTGTTAGCAAATTCTTTCTTTCTTTCTTTCTTTCTTTCTCAAGGTACTTATTTCACCTAAAAGTTTTATATCAAAAATTTGAATTTATTAGTTTGCAATGACTTTAAAGCGTCTTACAAAGGAGCTCAACGACCTACAAACTGATCCGCCGCCTAACTGCTCTGCCGGACCCTCCAGTGATAACATGCATCAGTGGTTTGCGACTATTATAGGCCCCTCTGAAAGCCCCTACGAGAACGGTCTTTTTTTTCTTGAGATTACATTTCCTTTTGATTACCCGTTTAGGCCACCTAAAGTTGTTTTTAAAACTAAAATTTACCACCCAAACATTAATTCACAGGGCAGTATTTGTCTCGATATCCTTAAGGATCAGTGGTCCCCTGCCCTGACTATTTCAAAAGTTCTCCTGTCAGTCTGCTCACTTTTGACAGATCCAAATCCTAATGATCCACTGGACGGCGATGTTGCCAAGGTTTATCTCAAGGATCGCAAAAAGTTCAACAGGACGGCTAAGGAGTGGACTGCCAAATTTGCATCTTGAAGTCTCAATAGCTTTTGGGTTTGAAAGTTAAAACATAACACATATAATTATACAGTAACAAGTCTCAAATATTTATATTACATAATCCAAGCCAAAGACTGCCTCTCTCCCTGTAGATGCTGGGTCAATTGGCGACCAGAAGTTTTCATTAAACCTTCCACGTAGTAAAAATAACCAACCCAGTTTTTCTCTTTCTTCTCCAGCAGACTTTGACGAAAACACCGTCACTACCTCCTACTCATACTGACTAGCCATTACCTCAAGACAACATCAATTGCCAGGTTTTAGCTGTGACAGCACGTATATACACACACACAGCACCACGTACTTAATACAGTAGCCGATACACTGTGGAGGAAGGGACTCATATATCGCCATGTCCAACAACAATTTCAATCCCAACTACCTCCAGCAGCAACAGCAGCCGACTGGATACCTTAATTCTCAAGCAACGGGGTATAATCAAGTGGGCTATCAGCAGACGGGTCTTGCAAATCAGGTGACTGGTTATCAGCAACCCCAGCAGCAACAATACTTGAACCCCCAGGCAACCGGATAGTACCTTGAGAGCGGATCAAAGTCTGTTGGAACACAGCGCCTTCATCCACTATCTGCCGCTCACACAAACACACCCCTGCTATCACCACCACGGACAGCGGTTCTCGCGCAATAAGAATATTCTCACCCACCCACCACCCGTTTGTCGTCTTCTTACTCCGCCCAGCTCTCTGTCCGTACCCGTGGTAGTCCTTTAGATCTGTGCGGAAAGCGTCTAGTACCCTTCATTCCCTCTCTTCCCTTTCCCCTCCCCCGACACCCTTCTTCTTCTACCCTGTGGAACCACTGTCACATTGCCCGTCTTGCATCGCCAAAATATCATGACTCTCAATGTTGACGAATACTATGCACCAGAAATACTACTTTGACTCGAACGACGATGATTACGAAGACAGAACCCAGTATAACATCAACATCTCGCTGTCTTCAGTGAATCCGCCGTGTCCGTCGTCATCGCGGCCCTCTTCTGCCATCTCAACCTCGTCTTCCTCCTCCTCCTTCTTCTCACGCACTTCCAAGCGACACCGCAGCTCCAATTTCTCCATCAGCTCCATTCTCACAAACTCGCCAAAACTCTCCTTCCAACCGTCACATAATCTGCACAACTCGTCGTCTTCGTCTATTCTTACTGTTAATTCGTCCTCATCGTCTTCGTCGTCCGTGGAGGCCACGCCAAATAGCTCGTATTCCGCCATCACCCCCTCGCCGGCTGCATATCCAATTTTTAGAAGCGTCTCTAGTGATCATGAAACGCAAAACTTTGGTCAAATGGCCAATAACACAACTATAACGCACATCCAGTTCAGCGACCCCACCGCGTTAAACCACACAGTCACAGACTCTTACACAGCCACGACCGCGCCGGCTGTCGGCCACCCCCAGCGGCCCACAAAACGTATCTCGCGGCCCGTTGGCAACAATTCTAATTACTACACGAATATCTCCAACATGGTTTGTTTATTTTGGTTCAACGACTCGGACGTGCTTGAAACGGCGTTTGAGCATGGCAAGCAGGTTGATTTTGCTGCCAAAAACTTAACGCAGATGGCGCAGTTTGCCAACCTAGACTTCTCCAAGCTGACGATTCCGAGCCCGTCTTTTAAGCAGTTTATCATGAATGTTATCAGGCACACTCAGCTGCCCGCGACGGCGGTGTCGCTGGCACTATACTATATTCTACGGCTCAAACGGTTGTCAGCGCGGCCAATCGTGGGCAACGCGAACTCCGAGTACCGCGTTTTTTCGGTTGCGCTAATGCTGGCCAACAAGTTTCTTGACGACAATACGTTCACCAACAAGACATGGGCAGAGGTTACCCATTTACCGCTTAAGGAAATCACCGCGATGGAGATTGAATTCCTCGGCAATATGAACTATAATCTTAACGTTGACCCCGAGGACTGGGCCCTCTGGCAGTCACGGCTTAAAATCTGGCTCAACATTCACTCAACGGTGCTGCAGCATCATCAACAACAGCAGTTCACAATCACCAACACTTTTGACCCTATAGAACTACACACAAATAAGCGGTTTAACCGCAGGGACCATCTCGACGGGCCCAACTTGAAGAAGGTGGCCCTGTCGCCCGTTATTCACCCGCAAGAGTACCACTACCCGCCGCCATCCATGCCGCAGCACCAAAACCAGCCCCAGTTGCACCAGCAGCTGAACCGATTGAGCTATGGCTCTCAGTTCACCATGATCAACGGGGGTGCGGTGCTACCTCCACCACTGGCTTCAGTCCATCCGCCTCCTATTTACTACTTTCAAAAGAACAAGCATTTTGAGGGCGGCCCGCAGGGACCCCTTGTGCTTCCTGGCGTTGATACTTTGGCTGGCCACTCGGGCAACATGCTGCCCGCCCTGGCACAAAAACGCAGCCGAGATGGCGTGGGAGTTGTCTTTACCGGCGGCGGCGGTGGGGCAGGACTCCCCGGGCCGTTTGGTCTCTCCGTCGCATCGGCCCACGCACGCACCGGTGGCGACGTGGGCTTTTCATTTATGTAAAACCTAGTAATGTCACAAATCTCATGTCTTATTTCTTTTCCCTTATGTGTTACCATTATATTACACCATATTGCATTTATTTATGGATTATGGGATTAATCCCGATAACTTACGCGGGAGGGAAACCTCCCTAACGCATATCCGCTAGCGCGGTGCGATTACCATTTAATCTTAACTGGAATCGAACCAGTACTATTAGAATGAAGGTCTAATGTCTTAACCATTTGACTATAAGATCCATTATTATTACGGATAAGATGGGGTTCGAACCCATAAGAATATTATTCAACTATTTAGCAAATAGTCCGCTTTACCTATGGCTACTTATCCTATATCGAATCTAACCTGAATCGAACAGGCATCCTTTCGCGTGACAAGCGAACACTTTACTTTAAGCTACAGATCCTTATTGGGTAGGGCAGGACCCTAGAAGCCCTTATTAAATTTTTATTCCGCGCCAGCGGCTTGATTATTATACGGATACGGTAAGATTCGAACTTACGGAGGATAATTCCTCATAACGACTCAAAGGTTACACTTTAAACCACTCAGACACATATCCAATATATTACTTATAAAGATGGGTCCATCACCCCCCTAGGGGTATTGAGCTGCTAAGTACAAAGTACTATGCGGCCGATAGAACCCTAATTGAGCTGCGCATCTTGAATAGTTAATTAAAGCCGTTGATGCGGCAATTGGGTTTAAGTACTCCGTACTAAAAGGCCCTAGAAGCCCTTATTTGATTACTACGCCAATGAGGGTAAAACCCGCACAGTGATCTTTTCATTAATGTAGATATATTGCTTCTTTTATATATGAACATGCTAATATTGAGAATACATAAGCTTGTATCATAGCTATAGCACATTCTAAACTCATTATACCTAATACTAATCCTAATGGTAAGAATCCTATTATAAAGAATATTATACCAGTTGACATAAAATCAAATATTAATCCTCCTAATATTACCATTAATAAATGTCCACTTAATATATTAGCACCTAATCTTAAACCTAAACTTATACTACGAGCTATATTAGATATTAATTCAATTAATACTAATACTGGTACTAATGGTAATGATGTACCTTGTGGTACAAATAATCCAAAATATTCTAATCTATAGTTATAAAATCCTAATATTGTTACACCTAATCATATTATTGCACTTAAAGATACTGTAAATACTAAATGTGACATTAATGCAAAATTATATGGTATCATACTAAATAAATTACTTATTAATATAAATACAAATAATACATATATTAATGGAAAATAATATTGACCTGATATACCTATTTGATTTTTTACCATACTTTGTATTGTACTATATAATGCTTCAATACCTATTGATCATCTACTTGGTATTATTCCATTATTATTAGTTGTTAATGTATGTAATCCTAATACTATTGAAAAGATTATTATACTATATATACCAAAATTTGTTAAACTTAATCCTGATAT
>JAKUCA010000205.1:0-21321 GCA_030567025.1 Geotrichum europaeum
GTTCTTTGGTTTCCTCTGCTGATTCTTTTTTTGTCGATTTTTTCCTCCATTTTTTGGCTTTCTTCGAGTTTTTGTCGTCTTTTTCTGTTCCGACAGCGGAGTCTATTGTTTTTGGCAACGAAAACAATGACGATGGACAAGACTTTAGAGAGTTCACGGGTGACTGCTTGTTCACTTCGGTTAGCTTTACTGTGAACCACGATCCTGCAAGCAGCCTTTTTGCAGATGAATTCCAAGAGTTCAAAACCAAATCTTCACAATCTGTCATTGTATAAGACAATAATTTCTTTGACTTCTCCTGAATAGACTCGGTCCAAAAGAGATAACCACAAGTACCTGATCAGCATGATATTAAACGTGCTCATATTTGCCATATGGCATGTTCGCACCAGTCTTCATCCCCCTCTCTAGTTTAACTAAACTCATCACGCCGTTTAGACTAGCCCTTTAGGTATCAGCAGAACCAGGTACACCAAAGGCCAAACTTTTTTTTGCCTAGTCAGTTTTAGGACATCAAACACATACACACACACACACATATATGGGGGGTCTAAAGTCTATTTTTTTTTTTTTTTGAACTTTCCGAGGAGCCCAACTGATAACAACCCGGCTTGCATACTAACTAACTTATCCTCTAGTTGTTAATCTCACAAAATAAGATATAGGCTGTCCCATTATTCAGAACTGTTTGGAAAAAACAATAGATAAAAATAGAGCTATATATATATATATATATATAAAGCTTGGTATGATCCAGGCCTATAAAGCTCGTAACCCCCCTCAAAATGAAACAAACCTTCAGATTTCAATGAGCCCTCCTGATCAATATTACAAGATATAAATGAACAACAATAATATCTAGTGGTGCTGTTTATAAAAAAAATTTATTAAAGGACTCTTGGTTATAAACGGCATATAACCAGGAAATTATAACATTTCAGACAAGTTGTAACACATGAACACCTATATTTAAAAAAAAAAAAAAAAAGGTATTTGAAATGGCGTTTAACTTTTTGACTAATAATTTATATTTATTATTAGAACTTTATCATATCATTCCAGGCTCCGCGTAGTAAATAAAACTGGAATAAAACTAGGCATTTTGCCTTCTCTTTTGCACAATCCCATGGACCTTTGTTTTTAAATTGAAAAGCTGATTTAAAACTGTACGCATCTGAGTTAGTCCATCTGAACCCCATCTACAAGTGAAAAGCCTGGCTGCTTTTTTTTTTTTTTTTTTTTTTTTTTGGCCCGGATTTTTTAAGTAATCTAAGTATTGTTAATTCCAGAGTTATATCTTGGCACCTTTTTATGCTGGTAATGATAACTTACAGAATGCGCAGTACGGTTATGCTTGTAAGTCAGCAGCTTTAAATTCTAAGCCAGCTGGTCAATCCAAGGAGTTTGGGCTAAACTGCTAGTCTACCCACAACGCCCCCTTGGATGCGAAAAAGTATAAGCCGCCACGATGTTAAAATTCGCTTCGCGGCTACAGCCCTCCCCCCATCCCATTGAAAAGTAATAAACTTGAGAAAAACAGCAATTATGGAATCTTGCCGAGTTCTTTACAGGGGTTAGGCGGGGTAATATGGCCTTAGGAACCATTCCCCAGTGATGGTTGCGGCGCAGAGCCACCGCCTGCAGAAGCCTCCTGCTTCAACTTTTCGCAGCGGCTTTTGAGATGATTCAGAAAGAAGTCATACTCAATTTGATAATGCTCACGCACGCTGCTATCTGCCTCACCTGTTGTGGTCGTATCGGCCAGTAGTTGCTCCATTTTGTCGTTGGCGTATGGCGCCGCCACCGAAAGGGCCTGCGCAACCCGGGCCACACTGGTGCTGTCCCCCAGCAGCTCTGCCTCGTACGCTCGCGCTACCAGTGCCGCCTGCGCCTCGCTCGTGAGCGCCTCCGGGTGCGCGTCTAAGTGTGCCCGAGCTGCCCACAAATCGCCCACAGGAATCTCGCTAAACTCGCGCACTCCCGGCGCCAGCTCAACATGAAACTGATGTAAAACACGCAAAAACGCCAGTTGCGAACGAAATTTTGTGCGGTCTGAGATAATCTGCTTACGTAGGTCATCAAGCTCGGTTTGAAGCAGTCGCAAGAATGTAGCAGCCTCGGCGGCGCTGCTATCGGGCTGCGTGGCCGCGAGGGTCATCGTCTTGACAATGATATTTTCGACAAGGTCATGGTATGTGGGTGCCGTAGGACTGGTGGTACTCCGTTCCTTAGTTGATGCGCCTTTTGCGACCTCAAGACAGAGATCAACGTCACCAAGGTACTTGGCCTGGTCGAGTTTGACAGCTTTGAAAAGCCGATCCAGTCGCGTTGCAACCTCAATATTCACCTCGAGTAAAGCTTTAAGCCGATTGACTTCATATCTCAGAGCCTCAAATGTCTGGGGAGCAGTTGGGGTAGATAATTGATCTGGGCACATTGTGGATCCAAGTTAATATTCGAATTGTAGCGGTTATCGTTTTGGACTGGTTTGTAGCAAAGCTTGAAAACTGCCATATCTACTTGCACAGTATCTACGGGAGGGTCATGTGACATTATGAAAAACTTTACGAGACTTGCACGATACCAAACCGCGCTTGTTTACAGGTAATTTCAAAACTAACAGCAGCATCAAGTACATTCACGTCTTGGCCCGTTGGAGGCGAAAAAAAAATGTTTTTTTTTACAGCAGGTTCTCCAAGGTGGTAATGACCTTGTAGTTTTTTTCAGCGATTACAGTGTCGGAGACGGGGGCATTGCCGGGTCTGACGGTCAAATAAGCCTGGAAACCCGCAGCGAGTGCGGCGTCAATCTCAAGGGTGTTGTCTGACAGAAAGAGAATGTCCTTGGGTTGAAGTTTAAGCTGCTCGGCAATTGAAGTGTATGACTTGGTGACAGTCTTGGGGCCAGCGTTGACGGTATCAAAGTAAGAGGTCAGGTACGGGTTGACGTCTAAAGCAGCAGCCGCAGGATCAGCGTTGTTGAGAACGTACTTGAAAAGCAAAATTTGGGCAGGAACAGAGCCGGAGGAATAAATTGAGACACCATTTTCAAGCGCCTTGGAATACTTTTGAATGGCAGGGACCACATCGGCGAAAAGAGGAGCTTTGATCTCGCCGGATTCATAGCCAAACTTCCAGAGGTACCCCTGAAGAGATTTAAGGGCAGTGTCCTTGATGTCGCGCTCAATAAGAGACGAAATGTGAGCAATGAGCGTGTCGGGGGTAGATGTAACCTCCGAGGGGAATTTTTTAAGGTATGAAAGTAGATCATTCTCGTTGGAATCAGAAGAAGATGTAGAGGGAGCTAGAGGAAAGTATTGTTGTAGGGTTGGGACCTTTGACAGGACAGTCTGATGGGCGTAGGGATACAGGACGTCTTTGACAAAAGAGATTGGGCAGATCGTGCCTTCAATGTCAAGCAGGAGAGTTTTGATTGTGTTGGCCATGGTTGCGTAGATAGATATACGAGAGATGTAGCGAAGGATTGGGATTAAAGAGTGCTAATGTGCTAATGAACGCAAATAGATAAACGTTGAAGGGAGGTAGAGAAAGAAAACAAAAAAAAAAATTTAATGAGAAAAGCAAAATGGTATTGCAGATTTGTTGTTGTTGATTTGGGATTTGTAGACGTTAAAGGCAATGATGAAGCTGCACTTAGTTTAAAGTTTTGAGAGTTTTATTTTTTTTGAATACACATAACAATGATAATGAGATATTGGAGAAAAGATGATATTTTTGGTTTCTCAAAAGAAAGGGTCATTATCGTTTTGTAAACAAGCATTTACACCCTAGGATGCTTCACAGGCGTCAACGGCTTGAAAAATCCACCGTTCATTGTCGTAACTTGAGACGCAAGTTTAAGAACTCGCTGTAATACAAACGGCAACCGGCCAGTGTAATATATAGCAGCTACTGTGAGTCTGCTAGTCTTGGTCTGATTGGTTATTTCGTAGAGAGCAAAACGCAGGTTACGTTAGTTTGTTGTTCTTAACGTCCGCATTAGTCCCGCTGTAAGAGCGCTGAAGTCGGCACAAACTTTTTTTGTTTTTGGCTGGTTAACACGTACTAAAAACTCACTAAAATGCACTGAAAGGTCACTAATTGTAGTTTAAAAGTTTAAAAAGTGGGAGTTGCAGTAAGGCGTTTTGTCGTTTTTTTTTTTTCTTTTTTGAAATTTTTCAACATCAACAAAAGACAGTACAAGCATTTTAATAAATCATCAAATAATCAAATAAAACGCAAAAATATCCTCTCCAAAAGGTCAGTTCATAATTCTCCTCTGGTCGTCGAGCAGGTTGTAACACCGGTTAACATATAGAATTTAATTCATGGTTTAATTTTATTATTATTTTTTTTTTTTTCGTTTCCTTCTTTAGTATAGTAAAAAAACGTTGTGTCTCCTAATCCCCTATCACTACTCACATCGCCGTCTGTTAACATTCAGTATCCTTGGAAAAAAACCGCCATAACTTTCATTTGTTTATTCAGAATACCAATATACTGGTACATGATCTTTTTTCTTTTCCAGATCATTTCGTTTTACTTTGTTTTTTTCCTCTTTTTTTTTTCCCTGTTTTTTTTTTTTTTTTTTTTTTTTTTTTTTTTTTTTTTTTGAGCTTTCCTGGTTTTGGCGTTTCGTTTTGGGCAATCTTCTATCCCATCAGACTTTCTAGGTAGCAGAGCCATCTCCATTTAACGGAGTTCTCATGGTGAAAAGAAAAAAAGGTCCTAACTACTACTCGGGCTTCACCGCATGCTGCGGTTTTGATCGGCCTTATAACCGGGGCTTTTTTCATGGGTTGATAATAATCCTAAGTAATCTCAAAGCAAATAAATAGCGTTTATCAAACTCTTTCTTGTATTAAGCCGCCTGATGATTAAAAAAACAACCAGAGGTAGGGTTTTTTTTTTTTGGTGACTATTTGCATCACTGAGATTGAATTTTTTTTTTTTTCTCAATTACAAGATTACGTATAAAACGATAACCAAATTTCCTTCCTAATTTTACCATTAACTGCAAGACTCTGATTAAACAAGTAAAATAAATTTGATATATTTACGAAAAAAAAAATTAGCTATTACTGTGATATATATTTCCTTCGCGGCACCAAAAAAAAAAGCCACACTCTATCAACACAAAGACCCTCTTGCCCTAAAAAGTAACGGTCACATTGGGCGGCACGCCGGGATGACTATCACCGTGATGAATGTTGTAGTTGGAGATAAAATTGACAATCAGGGCAACAAGAAGACCAAGGGCAATAATTATAGGACCAATTGGGTTATCCAGGTGAAGCTCGGAGCGGGCCTTGATATACTTGAGCCGCTGCATATACGTGCCATAACCCCAAAGACCAGAAAAAATGGTGAGGGCAAATAAAATGTATGCAACATACTCGGCAGTCTGCTGCGACGACGAGCGGCCAACAGAACTGTAGAGCGTGAACGTCAGCGCCGATAGTAGTGTAGTAATATGAAGCCACTTGTTAAAAGTACGCTCGTTGGCAAGCCACACCTTTGTTTCAACCTTGACGGGGCCAGAGTGGCGGATCAGCAAGGAAGGCTTCACAACACCAGGTGGCAACACAATCTCCTCATCTTCAGAATCAATGTTCAGGCGCGGACCTTGGTTGGGCAGGAAGGAGAGATTGCGGATACGTGACTTCAATGACTTGGATTTTTGCTTTCTCAACGCTTCGCTGCTGATATCGGTTTCACCATCATCGGTCGAATCGTCGTCGTCAATGTCAGCGTCATCGTTAGGTTCTTCCTCAATGCTCTCCTCCACAAGGGAAGGAGAACAGCCGCCGGCCGCGAGTAAGATTTGTGACCGGGTGGCATTATCCTCGAGACCAGAAAAAAGCGGAGACTGTGGGAGTCTAGTGCCCGACGTGGTACGTAACCGAATCTTGTTTGACTCTTGTGCAACCGAAGCGGCCTCTTTGAGACGACGCTTCTGTTCCTCCCAGGCCTGCTTAGGATCCTGTCTGATATCATGCTCAAGGTCGTTGACCCAGAAGGGAAGGGCATCAAGGCGATCGTCCTCAGCAAAGAGCGACGCAATACCCTGGAGAAACTTGGAGAACTTGGGAACCTCCTTTACCAGATGGCTATTAGTGAGATCTTGAATCCACTTACCGTGACGCTTGATGGCAGGCACAGTAGCATTGGGGTCAATAGAGCCGGGGGTTTTGCCCTTGTTGTCAGAAGAGGTTCTGGTAAGAACTCTAAACTCCAAAACAGCAAAGGGGAACTTGGAAAATTCGCCCTTTCTAAGAAGAGAAAGCGGCTTTTTAATTCCAGGGGCATCAATGTCACTGCGGTGCCAGCTTTCGGGATCGCGCACGGGTCGGGTCTCGTCAAAAGCATCCTCGCGGATAAACACAATGTTGCTGTCCAGAATGGCTCTCACGCGGTTGTCGCCAGGGATCTGAAACGCACTTCTCGTGTACATGGTTCTCATAACCGGCGCAATGTCGTGCTCCTTGATAAACGTCTGAATATTGTCGACAGTCTTTTTATAGGTCTCAATGGCCGCGTCGGTGGAGCCGCGCTCCTTCATCTTCTTGATGGTTTTCTCCATCGAGTACTTACCCTCAAGGAACGGCTGGATGTATTTCTCCTTGATGGGAAGCTTCTCGTCGGGAATGTACTCGCCGGTAGCAGTATGGTCAACAACCTTCTTTTCAAGAGTAATCTCGGGCTTGTCAGAGAGTTTGCCCACCCAGCGCAGACGCAGCGACGGTGAAACCTCGCTTTTTTGCAGCTTGGACTCGTAGAGCTCCAGATTGGGATTGTCAAAGTAGAGCGACGAAACTGTCGGCTCACCAGCCTCCTCATCGTCCTCATCGGCACTAGACTTGTTGTTGGATCCGTAAATCAGCATCGGTAGGTGTCGCAGGATTCTGGTCTTGACCTCCATGACATTCTCGGGGTGGACCCAAAACTTGTAGGTCGTGTAGTCAGTGTTTTCACCGGTAACCACGGATGAAAGACCCGCGGGAGTCGAGTTGGCGCCAAAGTTCTCACCAAGGAAGGCGTAAAGAACTGAGAGACGGTATAGAAGCGGCGAGTAGTCCTCGGAGTGGAAGGGAAGCGCGGCCAGACGCACCTGCAGCAGCGGCTTGACCTGGTACTTGGGGTGCAGACGGTCGTGCTTCTTGACAATCTTGGTGAAGCCGGTAAAGTTGAGTCTGGAGAAGGTGTCCAGCTCACGCGCGGCCTCGAGAATCTCCTCGAGCTGGGCTTCAAACGACTTTGCATCTTCGACCTTAAAGCTTTCGGCCTGATTAATGGACTTTTCAATTTCCGAGATCTTGTCGGAGAGCGAGCTGTAAGTGTGGGACTGGAAAGAGTAGACTTTTTCCAGCTCCGAGTCAAGCACCGAGACAAAGTTGGTCTCGTCAGTCTCAGACCAGTCGTCTTGCTTTGTGCCGTGGGGCACGACGCTCTCCTTGAGCAGCTTCTTAAGCTTGTCGTATGCAATGTACTCCTCCTTCCAGGGAGGATAGATCTGGTTAGCTAGACGGACGCCGAAGAGCATAATGGCAATGGATGATATTGTTGTTGATAATTGAAATAAAGAAGAAAGAAAGAGAATGGTATTTTGAATAAAGGACGGCAGTTTTTTTTTTTCTTGCTTTGTTTTGAAGGCAGCCTCCCTCGACTGCCGCACGTGCCCGAACAATTGGAAGTTGCTTAATAAAAGTTGAGTTTGCTGACTGCCAAAAAAACAACCACATCCTTTATCATCATCACTTTCATTATCAATAATAGACGAGGACCACCATGCCTGCTGCTACTCCGTTAGGACCTGGCGGGCCAGACCTTGACGAAGAGCGCGATGAGGTCCTCCTTGATCTTGCCGCTGCACCCCACCCATGGCGCCCCCGCACGCCTTCCGACGACAAAGACGCCAACGACGGGGAGAACGAGTACGAGCTGCTGCAGCACACGCTGATGGCGCTCAAGGACGAGGAAAAGGCACTCACGGCGCTCATCGCCGCCGAGAACAAAGCTCGCGCTCACCCTCTGCCGCTGCTGCCGTCGCGCCAGCGACTCATGGAAGCTCTGTTGCGTGTGAGTGACGACCAGCTCCAATCCGGCATGATTGACTACAATACTCAGAGTCCCGGTCCAACGCAGGAACAAAAGACGCATGGCCGTGCTGCCAAGTTTTCCGTTCGGCCCGTCACTGACAACGACGCCATCTTGAGCATGTTCCACAGCCTGACTTTTACCAACGCGCCAGTCTCGCTTCGCAAGAGTGTCAACCACCATCTCTACCGCTTTGGCGGCGCCGCGCTGCTCAACAACGATGGCGAAGAGCCCAGCAGCAGCAGCAGCACGGCACTCCAGCTGCTCCGGTTTAGCTGTGAAGCACTTGTTCACACGAGCAATTATTCAGTTGCAGCTTTTGACTTTGTCATTGACTATCCTTTGGCGGTCGGCAGTGATCTTCATCCCTTCATTGAATCGTGCCGTGCACAAAGGGATCTTTCTCGTGCCCTGTATGGCCTTTCTACTTATGCCGAATTGCTCATGAAGCGGTATACAAGCTTTACAGCTATAGTTAAGCAGTTTTCCCTGGCACCTAATGATGGCACCTGGCCACTGGGCGATACAATCGCATTTGCCAAGCGCAGGGATAATGGACAACAGCTTTTCATCTCGTGGCGTATTGGTTTGGCGCCGGATAACCAGCTGGCCGAGGCGCGCTCAGAGCTACAAGCGTTTGTGCGCGCGCCCGTGTCTACTGAACCGCTAGCCAAGCTCAACGATGCCTTCCTCTCACTCGTCAAGGAACAGGGAGTCATTAATGCCATTTCCACAATACACAACACATTATATAAGTAAAAAAAAAAAAAAAAAAAAAAATAGAAAAAATAAATTAAAATTCAAAAAGAATATGGGATATGGTTAGCGCTAGTCAAGCAGGTTGTCCAGACTCATGATACTTGGTGAGTGGCTTTTGTTAGTCTCGCCGGACAGCGGGACAGAAACCGCAGCCTGAGCTGCCTGGACAGTCGCTGCCGCCGCTGCCGGGGGTGTGACAGTTGCCAGCGCCGATGCAGCAGCAGCAGGAGCAACAGCAGGAGAAACAAAGGCAGTGATAGGAGCCGCAGAAGTGGTAGACGCCGTTGCAGCCACTGCTGGCGTGGACTCAGCTTTAGCAGCCTTGGTTTTGGCCTTTTTAGCAGAGGGTTCCTTGGCCGGCTTGGGCGCCTTTGCTCTTTTGCGCGTCACCTTCTTTTTCTCATCGTCATTCTTCTTGTCCTTACCCACCTCGGGGTATTCTATAATAATACCCTTTTCCTTGGCCTTTTCTTCCAATTCAATCCGTTCTTCTTCAAATTGTCGCTCGTAGATAAGTGTCTCGGCCTTTTCCCGCTCTAAAAGATTCTTGCGAATCTCGGTTTTAATATCAGAAGCCAGCTTGACCAAGGGTTTGGTCGCTGGTGCCCACCGCTTGGTACGTCGAATAGTCCGTCTGAAAGCCTGGGCTAGCGAGTTGTCTTCCTCACCATAGTCATTGGAAAACGGCTTGTATCGGTTGTGGATAGAGCCGTTGCCATTCTTGTGCAAATGGTCATCCTTAACGGACCCATTCTCAGACGTGTCGTTTTTGCGATGCTCGTCATCAGAGTACTCGTCCTCAGAGCGGTCCGAGTTGTATAGCGGATCAAGATTCTTTGTGCGGTTCCATTCCCGCCGCAGCGCGCCCTCCTGGATTCTTGCTTTGCGCTTTTTCCGGTCCATGCGCTTCACAAGTTTCTTCATTTCCTTTTGACATCGGCTAATACGCTGAGCATTCTGGGCTTTTGCAGTGCTGGAAAGGTCTTTACTAGGTTGCACAGAGCCCTTATTGGGACCCTTGAGAATAAGCCGGAGCCGCATTGGTGCTGCTGCCTTCTCGGCTTTTGCCCGCTTTTCAATGTCAGTTTCAAAAAAGCTATCAACAAACTCGCCATTAGTCTCTTCAATTTTACGAGTTGCTGTGCGGGGGCGCGCCTTGACGTTGCTTGATGCTGTCACGGCCGACTGTGAGGATGTGTAATTGGAATTGTTGAGATAATTGGCTCTTTCCTTTTTCATGGACTTACCAAAGGCCACCTCGTCGGGAGTATCAATATTTTCCTTTTCCTGCTCCTCTGGCGTCATCTTGACGAGCTCAGGGATCGAAAGACCACCATTCTGGCCAAACCCAAAAGGGTTCTGTTTGAGCTTTTCAGATGACAGGTCAGTTTCGAGATAAGCCCACATGAGCCAGAGAAAAACACGGCCTCTAGACTCACTTGTGAGACATTCGTTCATTATTAGATCGTGGAACTCATAGGGGCTCACAAAAAACCGATCTTGCACCTTGCTGGCAAAAGTAGATACCAGGAAAACCAGATTGATTGGGTTGGTACGGCCAATCTCGGCCAGCTCACTGAACGTTCCAGGCTCCCTTCGGTCCTCGCATGCTCCCTTGAGAATACTCTTGAGTCGAGGCGCATCTTGTAGCTGTTTGTAATCCGACTGATCGGAGTATGTTTGTAAACTTGGAATGGGATGGTATGTCCGAAGTTGCGCGCGCATCTCGAGGAAAAAATTAAGCGTTGTGTTCATGCGGCCGATATTGACAAGCAGACATACCATGGCCATATTAAGTGCAGCCTCTCGATGCCCGATAAGTTTTTCACAGAGAACCCGCGATGTCTTTGACGACCGCGCCATGGCATCAATGTAGATATCAGCAAACGTAAAGCCTTTAGCGTTCTTGTATGTATTGGTAAAAACCTTTTGATCATTATGGAAAATGTAGGCGAGAAAGTCGTACTGAATGTCGATACGCCATAGTGGCTCACCGTCCTTCTTTTTGAGATGCTTGATTTTAGACCCCGTGTGAAGCGTCTGATAGGCGCGGTGATGCGACCGTTTCCCCGTGTCAACCGACCTTTGCCGGCCGTACTGCGCCGGATTGCTCCCGACTGAGTTCCAGAGCGCGCCCGCCGACTTTTCGGATCCGGCCTTGGAGGCATCGCTATTCTTGCTGCTGGACGCCGACGAGACTGAGTCCTGGCGCGTTTCGAGCTTGGGCTCTTCTTGGCTAGTTGGGGTAGTTTCTTTAGAGTTCAAGGCCTCGGAAGAAGGTTCCTTCGAGGGAGCCGCAGGCCGGGCGTTGATGGATTGGAAAGGCATAGCTGGGAAGCTGCAGAAGGGGGATAGAGAAGTGTGGCGGTGATAGTAAAAAGGGAAAGAAAAAAAGTGGTGGTTGGAAGGAGCTTTTGTTTTTTATTTGTAAATTTTTTATTTAAATTTTTTTGGTTTTGTTGGCGTAGGCGTTTTGTTGTTTTTTTGCTCTGTGGTGGTGGTGCCTTTCTGACTTTTCATGGGTCGCGAGGCTGGCAAGGCTGGCGGAGGTTTGGAAATTTTTGGACACAAAAAAAAAAAGCCATAACAACAGATGAGAATGTTTTACCAAGCAGGTCCTTAGGAAACAATAACAACACCAGCAGCAATAGTAAACAACTATTGATGACGAGGTAAAGTAGGGATTTATAAGGCTGTAATAAATGGTGGAAAGAAAATGTTGAGGCTCTCGTGGCTTTATCACCAACCGCTGGGATCGCGATGTACGAATGTAGTCATGTTTACCTTATTCCTTTTGCTTTTATATTGACGCAGTTACTATAAAATTATATCAAATTCTAATAATGTCTCAGCTGATTTTGTTTCTTTTTTGACGCCTTCTTCTCCTCTTCTCACTTGTCCTTTTTAAACAACTTGCCCACCTGGCGCGCCGTGTTTTCCAACAACGAGAGACGGTTAGGCGGCGGGCACATGATTTTGGGAAGCTCCGGCTGAGCTCCGCGCGGTGACAGGTATTTGTACTTGTTGAATAGCGCTTCGAGCTGAGCCAGATCCTTTTTGCAGTACGAAGCAATCATTTGCTTCACGCCCTGCACATAGCGAAAGTCAACAATGCGAATGCTGCCATCAGGCCCAATGCCAAAAACTTCAAGGGCAAAGGCCCCCAGCAGCAAGTTGCGCTTGTGTAGACGCTTGAGGCATTGACGCATTCGATGCATCGTCACCGGCGTCAGGTCGAGCGGCTTGACGGGTCGGCCCCAGGGTGACAAAATCAGCATCTTGTGAGTATTCCAAACATCACCATATGCGTAGAATTTGGGCGAGATCGCTTCAGCATCTGCACTTTTATCCAAAAATCGATAAACTTCAACTTCACGGCCCATACTGTCGCGGTTAAATATTCCCTGCAAGGAATGGCTATACTCGCAGCGTTTTACAACAACGTTGTAGGATTCGCGAGTGTAATGACCCGTTTCATCCACAAAGGTAACATTAAATTTGCCTGGCACGTAGCCCTGGTTCCGTGCGTAGGGCGCATGGCTGCACATGTCATGCCATTCATCATCACTGGACTTTTCGGGTCGATTCATGAGCGTAACGTGGGTTGCAACCACTTTCCCAGGCAGTCCAAACCGTTTGCGCGGGAAATAAGAGCTTAGGTATTCGGGGATAATTTCAAAAGCCCCGTGGATGAAAAATGGGTCTTGGTAGCGGGCATAGTCAAGTGGATGGTCAATTAGCTGCTGCATAGTATCATCAACAACGGCAACCGGGTTTTCATCTTCCGCCCCTAAGCGAGTATGAGTCTTGAGGTCGTAAACTTGGAGTAGCTTGGGGGTAGCATTGTTGGTAGTCTGGTTTCTTTTATCAGCGGGGAGAGGGCTCTTGCTTCTGGGTATGGCCGTGATTTTCTGGTTGGATGTGAAGTGAACATTATTGCCTCTAGTGATAGCCGCGATTTGCTTGTTAGTTGTAATAACAGGTGTCATCAAATCCACGGGCGTCGCAAACTTGAACGAAGCAACAGGTCTTTGTTCGCCGCCGGTTTTAGACTTGTAATAATCCTCATGAGTATCATCAAGACTATTAAAAGATTTTTGACCCCCTTCCAGCAGGGTTTCAGAAAGCTCCGTATTCTTCAAGTCATCCGCTTTGGAATTTCGTGAGAAAACACTAAAAAAACTGTCACCACTAGCAGATGATCGTGTTACATTGACAGCATTGGACTCATTTGAACCAGAACCTCTGGCAATGACACTTGGCTCGGCCGGAGACCCATTTAGGTTGATAACATACAAGTCATCCTCAGCTGGAGCATAAGTCTGGTTTTGACTGGTGATTTTGTCACTGGCTTCAACGTAAAGAACAAACTCATTATTAGCGGGTGCGTCAGCCATCTCAGACAGATCTGTGAGATTGGGAAATTTTTCACTTGTTTGGGGCTTGAAGTTCTCAATATATTCTTGATCATCATCATTGGCCAGTTCAGTGATTCCTTTCTGCTTCGACTCCTGCTTTTGTTGATCCTGTAAAATCTTCTTTTGTTGATGCTGCACGGTTTCGGGTTGTTGTTGTTGTTTTAGCTGGTTTTTGTCTGGCCGATTCTGGTGATTTTTCTTTTGCTCATTCTTGAGAAACAATTCATACTTGTTCTCTAACATTTCCTGCTGGATTGCATTGACATGGGCAACCCAGTGCTTCTTCCAAAAAATTTTGTTTACACCTTTTGAGGGAAATCCGGGGTGAAGCGGGATACCCTTGACTGCTGCAGAGACAGCACCAATAAGGTAACCAAGCATGGAAGACTGGTACTCCTCAGTTCCTTGATATAAATCTCTAGGGTAGGCTTTGGTGAGCATGATATGGCCCCCGCGGGTACCGCTAGGATGAAGAGTAATATCGTGGGGCCGGCAAATAAATCTAATGTGGGAATCGCTGGCAATAAATCCCATGTTAATTCTATGCATGACCATGTAGTTGAAAAGTTGTCTCACAAGTTGTAGGCTAATAACGTCGTCAGCATATACCGAGTCGGTGTCAAGTGACTTGAAAAAGCGACCATCGTTGCTAAAGTGAGGAATCTCACGATCGCGAACGTGCATGCTGACCATACACTCAGTGACTGTTCCAGGTCTAGAGCGTAAATAATAGCCATTATTGATTTTTTTGGCAAATTGCTGATAATTTATTTCATCTTTAGAACTATTTTTAACGGGGTTTGGAAATTCATGCGAAGGGTCAACAAGACTGAGAATAAACGTTTTGATATCATAAGTGTAAAAATCAGGTACCCCGGAAAAATCATTGGCTTTGGCAATATGATGATTAAGTTCCAAAGTTTTGGGGATAAAATGCTTGGCTCCAGCTTCAATCTGACATGGAATATAGCTGCCTCGAGCTTGGGAGTTGAGGGGGAGAGACGTGCCAGCATAAGTCGTAGTATCATCCATAATCCATATATCGTTATCAACTTTCTTCATGAAATCGGGGTCAACGCCTGAGCGACTTTGATTACGGAGAAAAGCAAGTTCATGCTGCACAATCGATTCAAACTCTTTCCAGTATTTTACAGAGTAAAAGGGTTCACTGGGAAGCAGCGGAAATCGATGCTGCAAAGCATTTGGCATCGGCCGCCCATTGAGGTAATACGCCATGATCTTTGATATGAAGTTAATGCGACTTTGTTGCAGTATGTTTTTTACTGCAAAAAAAGAGAAGGAAATGGCCCGTGGCTTTTATAAAAAATAGGGTCTGTGAAATCCATAGCTTACATTTGAACATAGAAGGATTAAAAGTAAGAAATCCTGCTAGCCATTCTCAAAGTCATTTGGGACTCACAGACCTACGTCTTTGTTTTATTTGATAGCCTGCTTGTGATAGTAAGCTTTGAATGGTTAATCCTAAAGAAAAAAAATTGTTAGAAAAAAAAAAAACTATATTGAGCATTTTGTGACGCCAAGCTTTATCAAAATTTCTGATCTTTTCTTCAACCGCAGCAGATTATTAAAAATAAAAATAAAAAAAATAACAACAACAACAACAATAACAACAATAGAAAACAGACATAATAGCATCTATTCAATTTGATAGAACTGAAAAAAATTATTATATCCTGTTATGCTAAAATTTGGGGGAAAAAAAGTCAACATTCAATCTACCACAAAATACTTGAAAAAAAAAAGTAAATGACCTGAAGGAAACCAAACAGAAAATTTTCAATACTTCAGATGAAAAGATTGAAAGACCATGGCCATAAACTGCTTTAATCAATAAGAAAAAAAAAATCTGCAAGAACTCCAAGAGCATCGTAAAAATAGTTCTACAATATAAGCCACTGTATAAAAAGATATGTTTGTAATAAATTATTGGGTATAAGTATAAATAAGTGTATGTAAAAAAAAAAGCTTATTTCTTGATTAATAGCTCTTCCTGCTGTCTCTTGTTATCACTGTCAATAATCAAGTCATCATCATCGTTATCATCTGCATGGCCCTCAGTTGACGAAGATGAGGATACAGCTTCCTTTTGTGGAGGAGTCACGGTTGCAGCTGAAGAACTATAAAGATCTCGCACTTTTTTGCCAGCAGATAAATATTCTACTGAGTCCTTGCCGTGCGATTCATCGTGATAAATATCACCACCAATTTTATGGTTGTCATCATCCTCTTCGTCACTAATTGAAAACTCGTTCAAATAAGACAGTTCATCACCTTCTTCGTCGTCATGAGGAGTATTGGATAGTGGGTTAAAAGCATATCTCTTGTCGCCGGTACTGTTGTTTCTGCGCTTGGCAACGAAAAGGTAAGCAAGTACACCGCAGACAAAAAGGAAAATAACAAGAATAGAGCCGTAAACCCAAGCAGCAGTGTTACCAGACATTCCGAAAGTGGGAACCAAGGAGTGTGAAGACTCCTCTTTGTCGCTCTCTTCACCCTGCTTTCCGTCAGTCGAAGTTTCCTCAGGAGACTGTGAATCAGTGGGTTTATCGTCTGATCCAGTCTCAACAGGAGTCTCTAAAAAAACATCTTCAGTAACCGTAGGTTTGCTCTCGGGATTGTCTCCTTCTGGCTTTTCCTCAGGTTTCTCTTCAGGCTTTTCCTCAGGCTTTTTCTCGGGCTTCTCCTCGGGCTTCTCATCGGGCTTGGGTTTCTCCCAGTTGTCCCTGTTACCGTTACTAGAGCCGTCTTGGTTGGCGTACTTTAAAGGTCCTTGATAGAGCAACGCCTTGTCAGAGTCCACAGAGGAGCCCCATAACTGCAGCTGCCAATCCTGAAGTTTACTCTTTCCTCCGCCATTGTCCATATGCTGAACAACAAGCCTCCATTCACCAACTGCATTTTCGCCCCAGTGAGCAACAGACATGAACTTCCATTTGTTGACACCGTCTCTGGAGTTATCCATGTAACGCAAAGGCATAATATCAGAAGTAACTCCAGAAGGACTCACCAATTTCATGGTAAGATCGCCTCTACGAGAAGACTCAGCGTTGACTAAAATATTGACATGCTCGAGATTCTCAAAGTTGGCGTTCTTCAAATCATCAGCTTTCACTGTAAACTTAAACTCAGAGATTTTGTTGGCACCGCCAGTCACCTCCTGATTCTCAACCAATGTGGGACCATGATACCAAGCCTGTGGCTTGACTAACTCCCAAGTCTTAGCGCGCTCAACAATAGCATAGGCATCAAGCTTACCAAAACCATAATGATGGTGAAAATGCTTGTTGCTGCCCGTGGTTTGCCAGCCAGGGGTCTGCAAATTGAACGGAACAGCTGTATCCCACGTGAGGTACTGGACATCGCGCCATGTAAGAAGAGGATTAGCTGAAAGAACAAGAGCATAAATACCAGCCGCAATAGGGGCAGCGGCTGACGTACCACCATGCTTGTCAGTACAAGCGCCGTTGACATCAGTAGTATGAATGTAGTCACCACTTCCAGAACTGTAGGTGACAATCATATTAGCACTACAAGCTTCTGAATAACTAGGATGGAGACCTTTGCGATCAATAGAAGCAACTGTGACAGAGTAAATGCTATTTGTATAACCGTCAAAATTGCAATTATCGTGGTAGTTACCGCCATTTCCCGAAGCAAAGACATAAAGGTTGCCCTTCTTGTCTCTACCATTTTGAATAGCATTCATCATGGCCTTCTTTACAATTTCAGGCGGTCCTTCCATAGTCTGGCCATCATCGAGAGGCCCCCAAGAACACGAGTAAATATCATTCTTGTCCATAGCATAGTTGATTGCCAGAGCCTCATCGCCCGGCATGATCCGCTTAGAAAGAATGCGAACACCTGCGACCTTACTATCATAAGCCACACCAACACCGCAGGCATTGTTGCGAACAGCCGCAATTTCGCCGGCACATCTGGTTCCATGACGATCATCGGAGAGTCTTGGGCGCGGAAATGGGCCAGGATCGTTAAAGTCCCAGGATCCCTCGGCAAAAAAGTTCTCTTTAAGATCGTCTGTGTCAAGGTCCAAGCCATCATCGATAACTGCAACTCTGATACCCTTGCCAGTGATATTTTGGGCCCACAGCCCCGTCACATTGATATCATTACCAGGCTGGACGGAATTGTACAAATGCCACTGCTCTGGAAAAATAGGATCGGTAATGTCTAGAGCGGCAGCAAGATCATTTATTAACTGAGTCGATGAGTCCACCGGATGTTTTGCTGGGATAGGAAGTCTTTTATGCAATTGCTTAGGTCGGAGAATCTCGAGCGACTCTACTCCACTGTTGGATAGTTTATTGTAAAGCTCTGAGCGTTTCTGAAAATTTTTGGAAATGTGAGGCCCTAATTCGATGACCAGTTCTTCGTCGCTGTCTATGGGTATTGAAAAAAGGTGGTGATTAGGCACCGACGAAAATGGATGCTCGTAAGTCCACTTGGTGGAGTGCGATCTAAACTCGGAACTCGGATCTGTGATTAACGCCTTATCGATTTCCACTGCAAAGTACAGCTTGGAAGAATCACGTTCCTGCAAGACGCGGTCGGTAGCCAAAGCGAAAGCTAGAAGATGTAGAATGGCCCAGCCATATCTTAACAAACCGGTCATTGTAATTGAATAAATGTGCAGAGGTAGAAACGACGGCGACAAGAGAGGATCAAATGAAAAGAAGAGGCAAATGAAAGAAGATGAAAAATGGGTAAAAGAAGAGACCGATGTGTCCATAAGCCAAAAAGTTAAATTACAAAAGAACAGGAAAGGTTGTCCTTACAGCCTGACAGAATGAAAAGGGCGGGTAACTGCCCAAAGAAAATTAATCAAAAAAAATCAAAAAAAAATTTCCAGGTTTGAAGTTGAACGGAGCCATCATCACCGGAACCGAGAGAATTACTCTTCATCAAACAACCCGGGCACAATACAGCATAGAAAAATGGTTAAAGCAACGACACCAGAATTGAAAAAGGTATGTGTGTTTTTTGATTGCTGTTTTTCCCACGTCTAATGCCATTTTTAGTACATGGACAAGAAGCTGTTTGTTCAGCTGAACGGTTCCAGACAAATCATTGGAGTTCTGAGAGGATACGACGTCTTCTTGAACATTGTTCTGGACGAGGCCGTCGAAAAGAAGCCAAATGGTGATCACGTCAAGGTGGGCACGACTGTTATTAGAGGCAATTCAGTTGTGTTAATGGAGGTAAGAACCAGCTTTAAGAAAACCAACGAGGCTTTGATTATCCTATTTGTGGCGATTCTACAGCATATTAACTCCATTTTTTATATATATATAGGCTCTGGAAAGAATCTAGGGATTCACGACTTTTTTCATGTATTCAGCTATCATTCTAATTTCATATTTATTTATTACTTTTTAAAAAACGTGTCGCGATCACAAGTCACAAGGCATATAATCCAAGGCAATCCGACATATTCTAAGGGGTCATTACAAGCTAATAAAACAACAACAAAAAGTTATTATGCAAGATCTCTTAAGACGAAGAGGTGGCAGCAGCAGCAGCAACAGCAGCAGCCTCAAATGGTCTCAAGTCAGTCATAACCATACCAGCAACAGCAGCCGACAAGAGGGTAGAAATACAGCCAGTGATCAGGGCTGACATGGCCAGCAATATCACCGGCTCTTGTAGGGGCCAATTGAGTCAAAACACCAATGTTAGTACCAACTGAACCCAAATTGGCAAAACCACAAAGAGCATAAGTGGCAAGCATGCGGCCTCTGATAGAAATGTGGGCGTACTCATCACTGGCAAGGGCAGCGTAAGCAACAAACTCGTTTTGAATAATCTTAATACCAATAAGCTTGGAAACGCTGTACAGCTCGTTTCTAGGGGTGCCAATAAGGAAGGCAACGGGGTACAAAATGTATCCGAAAATCATTTCTAGAGTGAGCTCTTTAATGTTCCAAAAGCCAGCAAACCAGGTTAAGAGAGCATTGATCAGAGCAACCAGAGCAATAATACAAAGCAAGTTTGTCAAGATGGTACCAGCAATAACAATACCCAACCAGGCACCATTGGAAAAAGCATGGAGGACATTGTGAGCGTCAGCAGTATCATCATCGGGGATAACAACACCACCATCAGTGAGAGTCTCCTCCTCCTCGGGGTATCTCAACTTGGAGGTAGCAAGAGAAGCAGGAATAGACATGACACAAGACGAGATCAAGGCCTGGGGAGAAACACCCATGGAGATGTAAGAAACTAAGACTGAGCCTGCAATGGTAGCAAAACCAGAAGTCATCACTTGATGAAACTCAGCCTTTGTCAAGTGAGGGGCAAAAGGCTTAATGAGAATGGCAGACTCTCCCTGGCCAATAAAGGGAGAAGCGGCAGCAACAACAGCTTCAGCACCAGAAACACCCATGGCCCAGTAAAAGGCAACAGCAAACTTGCCAATGAACCACTGGATGATACCCCAGTAGTAGAAGATGTGGACCAAGGCGATGAAAAAGATGATTGCAGGAAGAACACTGAAGAAAAAGAGACCAAGGTTTGCAATCTGGGTGTTGGTAATAAAGCCACTACCATCCTTAGCAAAAGACAAGAGTTTTCTGCAAAGGAAAGAAATAAATTCAAAAATATCATAACCGGCCTTGGTTCTGAGAACAAACAACGCAATGATGAATTGAATCAGCATACCGGAAATAACAGGTCTCCAATTAATTTTGGATCTGTTGTGAGATGTAGCCCAAAGACAAAAGATGGCAACAACACAACCAAAGAAAGAAACGGCACGGTCAGCTCTGGGAGAGCCACCAGCAATCTCAGGAGATGCAAAAGTTCCAACAAGAATAACAGCAATAGTACCAAGAGCAGCAGCAGGGTATCTTAGCTTTTGGGGAATCAAATCAACAATTTTGGCAATAGTTCTTTGCCAAATCCAATTGGCCCAAATTATGAGATATCTTGAAGGAACGTGAAAGGTAATGAAACGAGCCATGATGAAAATCCACAGCAAAGTGGGGATAAGCCAGTTATGTCTGTGCTTATCCTGGGCCACAATGGAAACCCACCAGGCGGTGAAGAAACAGCCCCAAAAGATATGGGCAGCCCAAATGTTTCTTTTATAAATAGAAAGATAAAAACGGAGGGTAAAAAATCTAGAAAAGCCGCTAGGAGTGGCAACGTGGGAAGAGTCCTCGGTAGAAGCACCATACTTCTCCGGAAGTTCTTGACAAATTTCAGGATTCTTTTCATTGAGGTGCTTGGGATCTTCCAAGGGGTCTAACCGAGGAGAAGATTGTCTTGGAAGAATATCAATGTCCGCATGGACGGTAGGGGGAACCTGAGAAGCGGCCGAATGGTGCAAATGGCCATGCAAATGCTGGTGTTGAGGATCTAAAGCCTCGTCATGATGCTGATGGGCGTCGTTCATTGTTGGTCAAGGTAACGGGCAACTTTCTGATTCTCTTTCCTGGTGAAAGGAATAGAAAAAGAGAAAGAGAGAAGACATACATCAGAAAAACGGTGAATATATTTTGATTTTAAATGAAAAAAAATTTTTTTTTTTGTTAATTTAGAATAGATACAAGTATCTTTTTTAAGTTGAAAACACGTTAACCTGCCAACCATGATTATTCTTTTGTAACACAAAAAAATAAGGTTACAGATAAAAAAAAATTAAAAAAAAAAGCAACTAATGTTTTCATGAATCTGCCCTCAATGCTCCTGCTGTTGGGAAATCAAATTTACCTATAGCCCAGTGACATTTTTTCTAATGCTGTCGAGAGTTCATTTTAATCCTCTTGTCATTTTTTGATAATTAAACTCAAAAACTTACGGCTTCCCAGAAGCCCTAGTCAACTGATTTCCAAGGCTTCAGGCACTTTATCTCCTTTTTTTTTAAACAAGGAACTAAATTTCCTAAAAGAGCATGATAATGCCGTTTGTCATTTACAATTTTTCTTTTTTTTTTCTATGTTTTCTCACCCAGAGTGCTTATTATTATTATTATTATTATTATTATTATTATTATTATTATTATTATTATT
>JAKUCA010000206.1:0-21292 GCA_030567025.1 Geotrichum europaeum
TTTAAGCTTTTCTGGAAGAGGTTTTTTTTTTTTTTTTTTTTTTTTTTTTTTTACCAAATATGCAATTTTCATATCTGGGTAAAATAAACCCTTGGGATCCAGAAACTACTGTGTTCTAGATTAACCAATTGCATAGCCCCAAAGGTTCAAGCTGAATTGTAACTCTGGCCGTCCCTGTCAACTCTTTGTGATTGATAAAATCTATACTTTTTTTGATGAATAATGAGACTGAAACTTTATTCTTTGCAAATTGGGATTGAAAGGCGGGGTTTAATAGTTGAGAACATTGACGTCCATTTAATAAAAGTCAATTCTATCTTCATCATAACTTAGTACTACTAACCGTACACTGTTGAGACCCTCCCCTCAACAAGGCAAAAGCTTCCCAAAGTCTCCCGCTTTTTTTTTTTTTGCCCCAGTTTGGTACCAACCTCGGTCTGCATTTGTTTGAAATCGTTGAAATCAGGGGTTTGTTCAACTGACCTTGTTCACAATATCGAGGGGGCGCCTTTTTATTTATCTAAACCACCAACCTCTTTTGGAAGGGCTTTTGTTCAATGTTGTGGGGTTCGCTGTAAAAATTCTCATGGAGACTTGGAAATCATGGCAAAGTCACCTTTTGGTATCCGTCCCCAGCAATAAGAAACAGTCAAATAAAGTAACCAAATGTCTTGTCATTTGATTTGAACTGCGCCTAAATGGCAAGACAAGGTTTATTGCTTGGCTCTTATCAACATAAAAAAAAACCCTAACTCACAGAGAGACAAGCTTGCAAACAGTTGAAAATCGTTATCAGGTTCCACTACTCGCTACTCTACTCAACTAGCCCCATCTTTGTGCGTGCGGATGTATACATGTACAGGCTTGTCGGGGTCTTATGGGCGCTGGCCAATTCCTGGAAAAATGACAGTTACAATGTGAAACACAGAGCCAAGCAAAAAAAAAACAAGACATGTTAAAAAGAGCGTTTGTATTCTATAAGTAGCTATTGTTCAGCCTCGTTTTCCCCTTTATACTGTTAAAGATTACAGACCATAATCCCACCCCCTGGTTTGCATGCCAGATATATGCCAGTGGTGATGTAGGTTTAACTTGACGCTTGAGTCGGGGTCTAAACAAAAAAAAAAAAAAAAAAAAAAGACAATTGTAATCATTTTACATCTTTAATATCTGGCAGGTTACCATTTAGCCAGCCGCTAGATATTTTTTTTCCCCTATTGTTTCCTAAAAGTGGCCGCTAGAAGCGTTGTACGCAGAAGAAAGAACTAAACAAGAGGTCTTACCTTAGTCGCGGAGTAGTCATGATCTGATCCTCCTCCTCCAATATAAGTCCATGCGCCAAAGGAGGGGGTTGGGAAAATGAATTATTACTACTGAGTTTATCAATGCCTTAACGTTTCACGCACCATGCTTAATTCTGAATGACATGTTGGTATATGGTGAGTATAATTTGTATTAGAATTGGGTTCTGAGGATTGGAGATTTAAACTGCTCTTTTTCCAACCTTCGTCGATCCTGTATGATCCTGAGCTGATTTTTTACCAAAAAAAAAAAATAGGATGATAATAATGGAGTAAGTAGTTACAGTCGCAAAGACTAATATTGTGAGAGTTAAATTTGTATTATAGCGTTCCATCTGCACGCGAGTTAATTCACTGAAAATTCGGCATCATCAAACGTTGAAACCTGTAATGCCCTGACAAAGGTTGAGGTCAATACTTTTTTTTTTTTTTTTGAAAAAATTTTTCTTTGTGTACCCTTTATTTTACAAATTCGTTCATATTATCTTTTAAATGTTTGGAGACAATAAGCTGATTTTTTTTTTTTTTTCAGCGTGAGTGCCGACATACCCATCAACAAAGTAGCTAACCGTGTGATTGGCACAGAAAGGAAGTAGTGAAGACTCAATGGTAACTATTGTAGCAGTGGAGGCGCGCTCTTCATGTCTTAAAGCTCCAATTCAAGAGCGCATGTCCAAAAGAAGCTTGAACATTTCTGGAAACCACGAGTGATACCTGTCATGAAAGGTACCAAAAAGACAATAATGATCACGAAGTGAGACCGTTGAACATCCGACAGCGGAAGTTGGTTGTGGGAAAAAAAAAATAAAAAATTAAATCGTGGGTTCCCGCTGCTTGTTTCTTATATCATTGCATAATCCATTCACCCCTTGATAGCCACACTGAAATAAGAGAAGACCATATTTGCCATAAGACCACAATGCAGAATGACGCCGGTAGGCTGCCACTTGATGAGGCTTCGGAATTCGCGAGTACCTTTTTATTTTCAGTATCTGACTGGGGGGCTATTGATCATAAACGAGATTATTAGACGCACCAAAGCCCGGTTGAAAAATTGGGCATTGCAGGATGCGAATAACAGTCTCTCTACATCTGAAGACTACCATTTTTGGTTCCTGTAACTAATGGGCTCATTTATGTAGCCATTTGTCTATTTGTAGCTTTTTGTCTGTGGGCTGTCAGTGCTGGGTCATTCTACAGCAAGCAATTTTGTAACTAAACAAGTTTATATGAGGAATAAAAAAAATAAAAATAAAAAATTGTATATTGATAAACTCGACTCTCGAGCCCATTGCCGTTTTGTAGCAGACTAGGCTTGTCTGTCGCGCAAGCACACGCACCAATGCGGTTTTTTTTTTTTTTTTTTTTTTTTTTTAATTCCAACCACTTATTGGGGCCTATTTACACCCCTTTTGCCCTTCCAGGTTTTTTTCTTTTGGTTAACCAAACCAACAAAAAATAACAAAGCTTTTTGCGGAAAATTTTTTTGGGAAAAAAAAAAAAATTTTGGTTTTTTTAAATTAAATAAAAAAAAAAAAAAAAAATCATGGCACGTAAAACAAACGTTTTGGAAGAAACTCAACACCAATGGGGGAGGGCTTGCATCAGTGCACAAAGACTATGGCCACGGCTCGAGTCGATGAAACAACTACTGGAACAGGGATTTACAATTTTACAGTCTCGGATCAGATTTCATGTTGCTATTTCCAGTTGAAACTCAAACCCCTTGTCCATTTATCGCTCCTCATTTTTTTTTTCTGGAGGTTTTTACCAAGTTAACCGACATACGATGTCAGCGTAAACTTGCTAGGTTTCTCATGACGCGCAAGTCTAGAAAAATTTTAACGTCAGCCAACTCCAAAAAAGTGAAAAATTGTACAAAGTACGAGTTCACGTTGATACCGTATCACCAAGTAACTGAGACAAGTAATGCGCTGAGGAGAAATGCTGGATGGAGGACGCTATGAACAATAAAACTTTAAGAGCTTGCCACTTTGGCCACAGATGACAACTAGAGGTAAAATTTTTTTTTTCATACAAGAATATATTAAAAACATTGTGCTCTTTGCGATGTTGTTTGCTTTACAAGCTGGTGTTTTGTTGCAGCTGGAACCAGCAATAGTCTTATTTAAAAAAAAAAACGGTTGGACAACTAAATAATAAAGTGGTGGTTGCACCTTTGTTGTCTGTTTTGGTAGGTCTTTGGTCCGAAAACAGCAATCAATAACCAGCTGCAAACAGAACTAACTGCAAGTAGCCTAGCAGAACGAGCTATAATAAATGAATAGTGTCTTCTTATTGCTTCATGTACGTGAGATTTTGTATGAGATCATTTGATTTTTTTTTTATTTCATTTTCTTGCAGAAGATATCAGCAATATTAACAATGCTTTAGAGAAAAGATTCAAAGTCAAGTTGCTGAGATTCCCAGTATGAGCGATTGAGAGAGCAGCATGAGTAAATGCAATGGGAATTTACTACAAAAAATAAATCAAAATCTAATTTGTTTTTTTTTCTTTTTTGGAAATAATGATACCAGTGGTACATCTCGCTCAAGGTTTGTACCAACTCACCCTGCACGGCTGAACAAGACATGTCAATTATTTACTCCCGCTAACTGCGTCTGATAGTCATTGGAAGCATTAGGTCGTTGTGTCAGCTATTTTCGGCCAACTCGTATGAGCTTGACAGTTCAAAACCTTGGCAAGTACTCTCTCGCAAAAGATACTTAAAGAATCCTCCAGGACGTCTCTCTTTTTTTTATTTTTTTTTTTTATTAATTTCATATAATTCATATTTTTTTCATTCCCTTTTCTACCTTCAAGCTCCTAAGCATTTTATTACTTTGATATATATACCCACATACTATCTTTTATTTAAAATAAAATAAAAATACTCGCACGGTTAAACACTGCCTTTACCGCATCCACAATGACCACCACCACAGAATCTCTGCCGCCTATTCTTGACAGTATATCCCTGCCACCGCTGCCAGAGCAGCCTCCACTAGAGTCCAACCTCTACAACTTTGAATATTTTAACAGCCAGTTTTTCCTTAGCGCTCGCGCCGAAGAAGACTGTGAAGAGGACGAGCAGTACTTCATGTCTATTCTTAACAACAACACCACCACCCTCACTGCATCGCAACCCAAGCCACAAAGGCAACAGATAGAAACTTCTACACATAGACCGACGCCCAGTGCAACGATACCCGACCTAGTGTCAAGTAGTTACCAGTCCATCCGCATGTTTATTCACAGCAGTAGCACAGGCATTGATGAAGACGACTATGACGAATATGATTCGTCCATGTCTGACTCCGAATACCCGCTACCAGAAGATTATGACGGAGTTTTTGGTAATGATGAGCTTGTTGAGCATACTGCTTCCGATCTCGACCGCCTTGTAATTGAAGACCGTGCTGGCCTACTCAAGATGAAGTTTCTTGATCCTCTGTCGACAGGTCGGCCACGGCCCCTCAGCAGCATTTATTTCTAAGTTCTATTGTTTTTTCATTATTAATTTCTCTTCTTTTTTTTTTCTGGGTTGCTGAGAATTTTACTGGTTTGAAAGCCAGGTTTATGATACTTTCTTTTAACGATATTGGATGAATAATGCTCTCACTCTCTTTCTGTTTTTTTTTTTTTCTTTCATGCGTTGTACCGTTCAACTTGTCAGTTACTAATCAGTATATATACTTATATATATTTGTAGTCTTATGTGTGCTCAATTCAATTTATTTATTCTTTCCTTTTATTATTTTTATTATGAGTTTTAATGTAAATTTTTATTTTATGGCTATTAACGCCTATGGCCCGAACTATGTGCGGTGGATTTATGAGGCAATTGATGAGGGTTTCTACTTTGCTATTTGGAAAGAAGTATTGTGTACTGGCCTTTTTCAAAAAAAAAAACGACTCTACAAGATGGGTAAGCCAACTATATATTCTTGGTTCTTGATGCGGCCATAGCTATCAATAGCTTCATCACAGCTTTACAAAATACTTTGAGTGCCTAAGCTATCTCTCCAAAGTTGACCTTTTTCTTTGCTTTTCAGCTGGTTGAAAAAGGCGCAAAAGAGTTGAGTGAGATTTTATATTGGATTTTCTAAAAAAAAAAACCCATTAGGTTCACACCCACAACCTTTTTTAGCAGCTTTGAGTCTTCCAAATATACATTAACTTTTCCTTACTCAGATTTTTTTTTTTACTATATAAAAGTTTTGCTTCTTCTTGTCGAACGCATCACGGTGAACAAAACTGAAACCAAAGTTGACGACGACCACCCCCGAAGTTTCGAGGAGGGAAATTTTCTCTCATTGAGGGGTTTTTTCTTCTTTTGTAGTTTTTCCGCATAGTTGCCTAATCAGGTTATATAAAAAAAGTCTAGAGAAAAAGACTTCTAAGCTTTTGTAATACGGACATGATTTTTTATTAAAATAAAAAGAAAGTGACTGGCAAAAGTCGTGAACACATGACGATGATATCACCTTGTGGCATAAAAAAAAAAAATAGTAAAACTTACCCTGCCTGGCAACTACGCCTTCAGTAATACATATATATTTCTGATCGAGAGCCGACCCGGCATCCGCTCTGAACTGTCAGCGGTTATTTCTTAAGGTTTTTTTTTTCCCCATGGCTTAACTATACAGATTGGCAACCTACGGCTGAGAATGACTAAAAGTACAACCGTACAACCAACTTGACTCTTCGGAAGAAGACTTTAGAGAATTAGATAGATAATCAGTTTATTGTCATCAAAATAGTTTCAAACAAATTATAATACAAAATGACTTGAATTTCAAAACATTGAGAAATGAGTGCTTTTTTTTTTTTTTTTACAGAACTCGACCAAAGTCTTAAGCAAGAATAAACAAGGTCCTATTCCTCAGGTCCGCCGGTACCCCCGAGGACAACAGCAGGAATTCCAGCTCAAACCTCCAGGCGACTGACTGGGGCGTGTTTGTAAAGACAGCAGTAATGAGTCTTTTAACGGTCGCGATGTCAAATGTAAAAAAAAAAAAAAAATTGTTTAAAACCCAACCAGTCATTGTTGCCTAGACCTTATAGTCGGGTCTCAAACCCACAGGAGCAGAAACATTATTAATAGTAATAACTAGTCAATTTTTCTTGCCCTGCTTTTGGGGGGGGGGGGGGCCTTTTTTTTTTTTTTTTTTTTTGAAAAAAAATATTTGCTTTCCCAACTGGATAGTTATTCATTTAATTTAATTATATTTTTTTTTTTTTCCTAAACTCAAAAAAAAAAAAAAATAAAAAGGAAAAAAAAAAAAAAAAAAAAAAATTATTACAGCCAATACAAATTTATTTTTTGTTGGTGGTGTTTAGGTGGGGGTGGGGAGTTTTTTTTTTTTTTTTTTGTGCTGGAAAACAATATGAATTAAAAAAAAACTTGTTCTCCAAGTTAAAACTTTGTGAAATTACAAAATTAGTCACCGCTTTCTTCTCCTTCTCTGCCATTGCAGATACAAGAACAAATACGCAGAGCCTGCTAGGCACCCGCATTTTCCAGCGCTATCGCTCTTCGGCTAGCAATTCCTCCTGGGATTGTGTGTGTGTGTGTTTTTTTTTTGTAGCTACAGATAGGAAAGATCATTAAGCCATAGAGTCATGGACCTAAAGGCGGTAATCCAAGGCTACGTTGGCGTAGCTAGAGTCCCTCGCCCAGAACAAGATTTGGTTCTAGACCAAAATATTGGGCTGTTAATAAACCATTGAAAAATTATTTAAATTGGTTTTTTTTTTTTTTTATGAAAAAAAAGTTAAATAAACTTTAAAAAAAAATTTCAGTGAAAAATTGTTAAAAAATTTTTTTTTTATATAGTCATCCCGCATATTCCAAACTTCTATTTATTCTCACGTTTCCCTCGTTTCTTTCTTTTAAAATTTTTTTTTTTTTTTTTTCCTTCTTATTTCCTCCTCATCTCTATTTATTTATTTATTCTTTTATAACTATCCGCTAAAAAAAAATGTCTGACGCTACTAACGCCCCTGCCGCCGAGCAGCAACAAGAACGACCTGCCGTCCATGCTCGTAACCCTTATGCACCCCACCCCGGCGATTACCTCTCGAATGTCTCCAACTTCCAATTGATTGAGTCCACCCTGAGAGAGGGTGAGCAGTTTGCCAACGCTTTCTTCGACACTGAAAAGAAGATTGAAATTGCCAAGGCTCTGGATGACTTTGGTGTCGATTACATTGAGCTGACCTCTCCGGCAGCTTCTGAGCAGTCTCGCAAGGATTGTGAGGCCATCTGCAAGCTTGGTCTGAGAGCCAAGATTCTTACTCACATTAGATGTCACATGGATGACGCTAGACTTGCTGTCTCCACTGGTGTCGACGGTGTCGATGTTGTTATCGGTACTTCCCAGTTCCTGAGGCAATATTCTCATGGTAAGGACATGAACTACATTGCCAAGTCTGCCGTTGAAGTCATTGAGTTTGTCAAGTCCCACGGTATTGAAATTAGATTTTCTTCTGAGGATTCCTTTAGATCCGACCTGGTTGATCTGCTGAATATCTACAGAACTGTTGACAAGATTGGTGTTAACCGTGTTGGTATCGCTGATACTGTCGGTTGCGCTAACCCCAGACAGGTCTTTGAGCTTGTGAGAACCCTGAGATCCGTTGTCTCTTGCGACATTGAGTGCCACTTCCACGATGACACTGGCTGTGCCATTGCCAATGCATATACTGCCCTTGAGGGTGGTGCCCGCCTGATTGATGTTTCAGTTTTGGGTATTGGTGAGAGAAATGGTATCACTCCTCTCGGTGGTCTCATGGCCCGCATGATTGTTGCTGACCGCGACTACGTCATGTCCAAGTACAAGATCCACAAGCTGAGAGATCTGGAGAACTTGGTTGCCGAGGCTGTTCATGTTAATGTTCCCTTTAACAACCCCATTACTGGTTTCTGTGCTTTTACTCACAAGGCCGGTATTCATGCCAAGGCCATTCTGGCCAACCCCTCTACCTACGAGATTTTGAACCCCTCGGACTTTGGTCTTACCAGATACATTCACTTTGCCAACCGTCTCACGGGCTGGAATGCCATCAAGTCAAGAGTTGACCAGCTCAACTTGCAGCTGAGTGATGAACAATGCAAGGACGTCACTGCCAAGATTAAGAAGCTTGGTGATATCCGCTCTTTGAATATTGATGATGTTGACTCTATTATCAGAGACTACCACGCCGAGGTCAATACTCCTCTTCTGAGACCCCTCGAGGAGGCTTCTGATGCCCCCGCTGCTAAGAGAACCAAGACTGAGGACGACGCTGCTCCCTCCGCCTAAACCCGTCAATCGCATGTAGTAGCTAGCATTTAAAAAAAAAAGGATAAAAAAAAAAGTATAGGACCAACATTATTTTTAAAAAAAAATCTTCATATATTGTGATTTTATTTATTTTTTTTTCAAAAAGTTTTTTTAATTTATTTTTTTCATTTTTTAATTTTTTTTTTTTTTTTTTTTTTCATTTCACCTACTTAAGAAATATATAGCTTGTGTTAATACTATCAAGCTTAGAAAAAAAAAAGTTGCGGTTTTTTTTTTTATATTTTTGCTCGTCGGTTGGAACAATTAAAAACACTTTTTTAATACCAAGTGCTTAGAGTACAACCATTTTTTGGTTCAAAGCTGCTGGCTTTGAGTCCGCAGCTTCAAAAAAAAAAAAAAAAAAAAACGGTAATCTGGCTGAAAATATTACTAAAATGAACCCTGGATTGATATTATGAAAAATATTTCAATGGCACATGTTTGTCAAAAATCAATATTAATAGTAAAGTACCACTGATGATAATAAATAAAAATTCTGACTGGCCTAATGACCACTCAGTGTGTCTACACCTTAAATCCCAATCTCCATGACCGGGTTTTCGTACTCGCGACTTAACGTGTACACTAAAACTACCCCATCGGTGTAGTAAATGTAGATACGGCACTTGTGGTATTCATTCGGGCGCGTCCAAATATCAAGCACAGGCACAACGCTAAGACCCGCAATTGTTCGCATATTGGCAATACGTTCATGTGCAAACATTTCTGTCACTGGGAAAAGAAACTCTTGACGCAGCGCAAATGCTGCCTTGTAGCGGACAAGTCGGAAAATGCTAAGTGCGCCTAATTGTGTACCAACCACAATAGCAGAGAGCGCCGGAATCGTCTTGACAAAGTTAATGCGATCAATGGCGTTAAACTCGCCGCCACCGCCGAGGGCATCTGCAGAAAGATGAGGTCTTGAAAAGACACTTGCCGCGGATGTATTACACAGGAGTGTTTCAGCGCGAAACAGAAAAATTGATTTGCGAGCAGTAACCAGGGCAAACCGATTTTTGAGCGGCGGCGCCACTAGAATATTCTGCGAACTAGGCGAGCCGTTGTTGAGTCCATGAATGTACTTATCGGTCTGTTCCCGGGGTTGCCTCAAAACTGGGAAATCATCATCGCCAACGCCGCTGTCGCCAAGACTGCTCTTTCCCGCGTACCCTTCGTCCGCAACAGACGCATGCATAAAATCCTCCAGCGGCATCACCTGCAATGGGAGGTGAATAAAACGCATGGCAAAGTTGTAAAAACGATCGCTCATAGCAATCACTTTATCTGTTTCTGGTGAGCGTGTAAGTCCGCTGATCGCGTGTTTCAAATGAATAGGGGATGACAGCTGTTTGAAAAGATTTGTCTCGTTCAAATATGGCATTCCGGTTAGTTCGTACAAATTATCGACATGCATAAAGTCCGCTTCGTTTAATGTGTTGACTGTCCATGCTTGCTGGTCAATCGATTTAAGTAGCAACCATCGACCTGTGTTAAACGCTAGATAAAGGTATCGTGAAAATGGCTCCTCCAGAATCTCTTCGTCATCAAGAAACACTGGATGAGTCTCAGCAAACGCATTCTTTTCGGCTGCAAACACTTGCGCTGCAGTCGTGTAAACATTCACGTCGCGACCTTCGATACAATCCAAAAACCGCTCTAATCGTTTTCCTGTGAAAAATTCCCACAGTACCACATCACCCTCTATACTCACCGCGTACAGATAGAATGCTTCGTCACGATAAAATCCTTTCCCAACATCTTCTTCCGCAGGATCTATAAATTGTATTTCAGGAATATTGTGCCGGAGAAACGGCGACGGGTAGACACCCACGGTGTCGCCGTTGTTCACAATTACATCTGTCAGATCAAAGACTGTGACCCTACCCGAGTTGCACGACACAGCCAGAAGATTGAGTCGCTCATGGATGGATATTGCCCAAGCCGAGGCTTCCACCTCAAATACCAAATCAGGCTTTGTGTAGTACTTGATTTCTTCTGTTTCCTTGTTTGGTCTGTCTGCGTATTTTTCAACCGCCGCAAGCAGCCGCTCCACATCAAACACCATGATCCGGCCGTAGTCATGAGCTGTTACAAGCCACTCTTTATTGTTCATTCGCCCGATGGTGAGATGATTGATAATCTGCATCGACGTTTCGTTGGGCGCCGTAAGGATTGGGTAGATCTTGAGTATGCTTTTGCTTTCCACGACTCCACTGGGTTGATCCAGTTTGAGAACCCGGATAAAGTCGTGGTCACCCAAGAACGTTACATTCCCACTTGTTGCGGATACATTATTAATGAAAATAAGAAGACTTTCTAGATGAAGGGATTGAGCACCTGTGAATTCCAGCTTGAGCCCATTGTGGCTATTGAATTTCTTGCCGGGCTGAACGGTCGGGTTGATCTCCTCGCGCGCACGGTACTCGCGGCTACACCGTGCGATGCGCTCCTTCTCCGTACTGTCATCTGGATTGAATATTGGCTGTACCACCACGCGGACTGGCACGTCTTGTCCACGTGTGTTGTCAGCCTGTGGAATCCTAATCAGACTTGGGATCCGCGAGAGTGTTTCAAGTCGGCGGTTCATTTCAGTTTCGTTGTGTTCGTCGTCTTCGTCGTCGTCATATGAGTCAGAATCGCTCAACGAGTCAGCGATGGCCTGTAAATATTCATGCAGCTCCGTGCGGTATTCCTCAGGCAACGAATAATCGGAATCTGACATTGCTGGTGTGTGGCTTTATTTTTTTTTTTTTTTATATATATATTATTTTTGCTTTTTTTTTTTTTTTTTTTTTTTTTTTTTTTTTTTTTTTTTTTTTTTTTTGTGAATGTATAGATTCCCTCCGTCAAAAGTAATAGTGTCAAGTTGGTAGAAACAACGACGCGCGATGCGGACGATTTTTACGAAGTTCTGACGACCCCGGCACTCAGCAATGACTATATTTTTGAACAAGACATTTTTGGTGCGTTTAAACTCAAACAGTTGAATTGTGGATGGATGTGCAATTTGGCTTGGTATATAAGTAATTTTTGGGGGTCAGTTACTAACTAGCATGAGGTAGTGTTTGATGATGTCGATTTCTCGATTGAGTTTTATACAAGAGAGTTGGCGGCGGTACAATTGGCCTGGTCACCGTTAGGGGTGGCACAAAACCGAGGGTGAGTTTTTTTTTTTTTTTTCCTTCGTTGAACAACAATGATATAATCGATCCCATGCTAACTTGCAATTCAATTCTTAGGTGCATTCTCGCAGTGCTGACTTCACGCGGTGAGGTGTACTTTTACGAGTCGACTGGCAACTTGAAAGTTTCCAAGTGGGAGTTGGTAAGTGAATACCAGATCAATCGCCGGTTTTTTTTTTTTTATTCTACTGTTGGAGGTTTTGATTCTAACTCGACCAGACATTAGATGTGCTCAAAGTGCTATGCCAGGACGAGCACTTGGGCAGGCCAAAGAACGGTACCGAGATCCCAACATACCTAATTAATTGTGAGTTCTCATTTCGAAAAATAACTTTCATTCCTCTTGCTGACCTTTTTCTAGCTCTCGCATGGTCACCGCAGTTGCCGGCCAAAGCATCAAAATGGGGAAGGACCTACCTGGCAATTGGCATCAAGAGCGGCGCCGTAAGAATTCTGGAGATTTTGAATGGGTCAGGCATTATTCTGAAAGCAACAATTCAGATAAATGATAAATGGATCACGGATTTAAAGTGGTCGCAGATTCACAAGTCAACTACTGGAGAACGTATGTATACAACCTTTTTGATGCTAAAGGCTCATCTGTACTAACCAGATGATGTGATTCAGTGATTACCGTATTGATATGCAAATCGAGTGATAACTCAGTCGTCGCAATTCCAATTTCTTATGATTTCAACACTGAAGAGCTTGTGACCAATTACCCGCGAACAGTTATTCATGCGCCGTCCCGGTTTCACGTTCAAGCAAAAGGGATTCATTATCACAAACCCACGTCAACACTGGCATATGTATTTTCAACGGGTTTATCGATTAACACTGTAGCGATTAATCTCAAGAGCATCAACGACTTGAACGACTTGTCTGCACATATTACCACGGCCTCTCTACCTAAATTAGCGCAGCCAATACACACCCTAACTGTGCTTGAAAAGTCAGAGACTGAGCTGCACATTGCTGGTTTCAGCGACTATCGCAACGCTCTGCTTTTAGTGGCTACTATCGGCAAGGGGAGTATATCTCTTGCCGTGGCTGAGAATAATACACTTCAGAGGTTTATCGATGACCGAGTAGCTGCGGGTGAGTTTCTTGGATCCAACTACACGCAAGATGCCATGTCGGACCGCCGGTACACTTCCCAGTGCTTTGGTGTCACAGTCAGCCCATTGGGCGACTACATTGCCTTCCTTCATTCCATCATTCCCGATGCGCAGTTGCGCTATCCAATCCCATCAAGCCTGCGTGCGCGCATTTCTTTTGTATTTCTTGGTGGTAGTAGCAGTACTAGCAGTGCTGACGCGAACACATCACGCTTGCAACCTGAGCGCATCGCTGTCGTCCCTCCTGCTACCCAATACTCGCCAATAGTGACCTGGTGGAAGGTACAGGCCATCATTGGCTCGTTGCGTCTGAAGTTGCGGCCTGAATTTATTGAAGCCACAACAAAACTGTTTCACGATCGCGGCAATATTCCCGCTGAGCAGCAGCTTCTTTCCTCCGCTGGTAAGGACATTAGTGGTGGGGTTAGTAATAGCAGCAGCAGCAACAGCCAGCGGACACTGGTACAAACTGTTGGCTTTGACATGTTTTTGGCCGCACCTGCGCTCGATAGCTTTAGAGTTTACCACCACTACAAGCCGCAAACCGCATCGTACCCGCGTGCATTTATAGAGCGCCTGGCTTATTCGGTACTTGCATTTTTGGCGGCCACAGCGGCTGATGACGAAGTGTACGGGGATGAGCTGGTAGGCCTTGACAAGGCTCTTGTTCTTGCCTACGCGCAGGTGCTGGTCTCGTCACCAAGGCATCGTGAGAGCGACAAGGTACGCAGCGTCGTAGCTCGGGTTTTCACCAAGTACGCTTTACTTGCATCCGAGTCCGAGTCCCTTGAATCGGTCCCCGCGGAAAGCACAACCTTTGCCGTAAGGGGAGAAGGATTTGAGGAAACATTCAATTTTTTTAAGGCTGCGAGTGGGTCCGGGCGGAACGCCAGAGAGTGCAATAATGGTTCTAGAGATGGAGCTAATCCGGATCTTTATGCAATCAAGTCTGAGGGCCGGGGCCATTCGTGGCGGATATGCGCGACAACCTTACTGCCGCTGCTGCGCTACGATGGTAAGACCTGTACTGGCTGTAGTCGGCCGCAAATCACCCGCGATGAGTCCGACCCTGCCTATGACGGCATTATTCTCAAGTCTGTTTTGGAGGCAATTGATATTTGTATCTACTGTGGTTGTAAATTTGTCAATAACTAGTCTGGCCTTTTTTTTTTAAGGTGTTTAAAAAAAAGGCATGTAAGATCAATGCAGGGTCATTAAGAAAGTAGGCATATATATATAATTTGTACTACTAATAATATGGATTCAGTGAAAGAAAGGAAGAAAAAAATCCCTGCCGTTTACATTATGAAAATCAAAGTAGTATCAATTAATAGCTCATTTAGAGCCCTAGCGAAGTCTGTGGGTGTGTATCCAGAACTTATTAAACATTGGCGTAGACACAAGTCGTTAACCTTTTTTGGTTTTTTTTGGTTTTTTTTTTGTTTATCGATTTCCTCCCGCATTTTTGAGCGACAGATATGCGTTCCAAAAGACACCAATGGTAGAGGCAAAGGGGACCTGCAATGACGATGGAAGAAGTAAAAAATTGATAAATTGCGCCGTAGGCCAGATAGCATAGTTGACAACAAGCGTTTGGAGGTAACGCGTGCGCAAACGTTTTTTCACCGCTGCCCAGTCCCCTCCATCAATTACAATCGTCATGTAGGTGAAAAACCCAGCAAGAGCTAAATGAAAAAAAAAAAAAAAAAAAAAAAAAAAAAAATTGAGGGGAAAAAAAGGAGGAAAAAAAAAAAAAAAAAGCGCGGGTTTAATGCATGAGGGAAAAAAAACAACTTACAGAGCGGTGAATAGCAGAGTTGGTCGGAGAGAACTCGTTTTAGGGCTGACAAAAACAGATTATCTTCACTGTAGATGTCATTTAAAATAGCATACCATCCATACTGCAAAAATGCTTGGACTGCGCCTGTTATTACAATACAATGGATTTGTAAACGTTAGTAGATGACATCTCATTTGCTGGTATATTCAAGCAAAAAAAAAAAAAAACAAGTTGTGACTTACCCCAGACCATAAAAAGTGACAGTCTCCTAAAATCGAAATTAACGGGCAAAGTCAACAATTGCATGATGCTCGTAGCCTTTGTGGTTCCCGGCGTGGTCATGCTTGTGCTGCCGGAAATTTGTCGGTCAAGGTCTCTAAACCCGTCGTCGTCATGCACGAGTCCCAGCTCGACCAGATCCTCGGTGTCGTCAATACCGTCCTCATAATAATCATCCTCCGCGCCAAACTGCTGCTGCTGTTGCTGCTGCTGCTCAAGGTCAAGCTGATCCGCGGCTTGCCGCTCCAACACAAACTTGATTACGTGAGGATCATTTTTCGCGGGCACAAATTGCAAAACGGATACGAGCGTTTGTGCGAGGGTATCGGCAAGCCCGTAGAGCAAAAGATTTGAAACTAGCATTGTGAGTAGCGCTTGCCGTTGGTAAAGCCGATTAAAAGAAATGACAAGTTTTACTAAAAAGGCGCCTAGCAGGAACATTATGAGCCAGTTAAGCTTGGGGATCCGAAATACTCGGTGCGTTACCACGTAGTTCCAGCCGTCACAAATGCCCAGGGCAATCCGGCGGTGGAGCGGCCGCTTTCTGACTGTAGAAAATATATATTAGAGGCTTGGTCTTGAGAATAAAAAAAAAAAATAAAGAATTGATATGGGAGGGGGTAGCAGAAAAGAAAGGCGACATACTGAGACTAGGGTGGTGATCAATGATAGTGTTGGACTGCCGTGACGGGAACTTTGGCAGTGCCGTAAGAACATCCTTTCCGCTGAGCTGCACCATAATTGGTGGCCAATTGTGTTTATATGATACTTGTTTATGCTGTGAGTTTCTAATAAACCTGTGCGTGAAGCAACAAAAAATAAAAACAAGGAACCGAGAATTTAATAACGGTAGGTATAAAAGAGTAAGTTGTATGCTACTGGGACTGATAATGTCTGGTCTGACACAAAATGTCCAAAATGAAAGGGGAGAGATGAGATTTATTCGTTGTTTGTCTTTTTTTTTGAATTTTGAATTTTGAATTTTAGATTTTGGTAGTTGCCACTGGTTTTTTATCTCGATAATCTAAACTTTTAAAATTATTACTCAATAAGAAACACTATATGTCTCAACTATATAACAACCATATAAGAAAAAAATAAAATAAAATATATAGGATTGACCCTTTACTTCAAAAAAATTGTAATGCCATGAACACCAACTCTAGTTTTATTATTTCTCTGATTTTGTTACATAGCGAGAAATTAACGGGGATGTGCTAAATTTCACCCACGCTAGAACTGTGGTAAAACTGAGCTAGAATAGCAAAACGATTATGTTTACGGCTCTGATTTTCAGTACAAAAAGGCATGGGATTGTTTTTTTTTTATTGTTCAATTGTTTAAAAGAACAACAAAATAAAGTTGGCCATATAGAATATATCTTGACCATTAGGCACTTGTAACTATCAAGCTAGCCTGTGCAATTAGATATGCTCATCTGATGGCTACTAAAGCAACAGCTTTGAATCTTTCGAGTTCTTGGTTATGATAATAGTTCAATAATAGTATTATCATTTGATACATTGCTAAAGAGACTTTTCTTTCACCTATAGAATTGGTAACCGTGAAGAAAAGTAAGTAATTAAATTCAAGTATTCCGGACCTTATCTTTATGTCGTGGGATCAACTTGAAATCAAGCGAGGTTAAGCATAGAGAGACTACAATTTTAGTATATGTAGAGTGACTGCTAGATAACCTTCCTAAAGTAGAAAGTTAGTTTAGACTTAGTAGTGAACATTTCATCACTTTGATGTGAAATTCAAATGGGTTAGGTGTGAATACCTCATTAATCTTTTTTTCAACACCAAAAAAAAGAAAAATTAAAATTAAATGGCCTAAAATATATAACCCTTGCCCTTAATTTGACCGTGAGAAATGTACTCTAAAAAAGTACACTACTCTCGAAACCTCAGTCAAATTTTACTATGCATAAAATTGGTTATGTGATTCCCACAGTAGTAGGCACACAATCCAGCGAAAAAATTTTTTCAGGCAAAATTTTTTTTTTCTCCTCTCACTCTTTTTTTTTTTCAAATTTTTTCTCCTTCCCTTTTCTCTCACTCTTCTTAGCTGAGCGACTGACCGAATTTTCGACCTAGCCAACTAATACTTAAGTCACCATGTTGATTCCTTCCGAAGAACGCAGAAAGATTCACTCCTACCTCTTCCAAGGTAATTATTTTAAAAAAAATTTATTGTCTTGTTTTTTAGGTGTTGTTATGTGATAGGGATTGAATGAAAACACTAGCGACAGTCGGTATTTTGTGTCAGACTTGATGGCGACAGAGTACGACAGAATGATTGATATTTGCCAGGAAATTTAGCAACAAGTTTTGTCTTTAGAAGTATGGGCCAACCGGAACGACGATTTAAGGCCATTTATCAGACTTAGTGTTTTGGGATGATATTGAGAAGATAGACTATTTTTTTTTTCAATTTTTGATTGAAATCACATTCATTGAAAACCATGACAAATTTCAGTATTTTTTTTTTATCGACAATGCACGCACATTCTGATCTGATGCCAATATCATTCTTTGTGAATTTCATGGGCTGTTTCATTCTCTTTTACAATCCTTCACTACTCACACCAGACAAGACTTTTCTTTTATCAAACTACGAGTACTAACTTATTTTTTTTTCAGAGGGCGTTGTTGTTGCTCAAAAGGACTACAACATCAACCACAACGATATTGATACTAGAAACCTCTACGTTATCAAGGCTCTTCAATCCTTGACCTCCAAGGGTTACGCCAAGACCAGATTCTCGTGGCAATACTACTACTACACTCTCACTGACTCCGGTGTTGAGTACCTTAGAAACTGGTTGGGTCTCCCCAACGGTGTCGTTCCCGCCACCCACAAGAAGGCCGCTCGCCCCCAGCCCACTGGTGGCCGTCCCGAGAGACGCCCCAGAAACAACGATGGTGAGGGTTACAAGAGAAGAGAGAACAAGGAGACTGCTGGTGGTAACTTCCAACCCCAGTACAACTAAGTGTAGTGTGTGTTTTTATTAATGAGCAACATATAAAATCAAAAAAAAGTATTGAAAAAAAAAAAAAAAACTCCCCCAAAAAACAAATGGGATATCGTGTAGGATTATTAGTATCATTCCGGTGATATGGTGCAAGTAGTTAACTTAACGCCTCGGGATTTGAATATTCAATACTGGTGATTTCGTCAAACTAGGCTTTTTGAAGAAAAAGGAAGTAGGAAAAAAAAAACCACTCCAATCTTGAGGTCATCACAGGTGCTATTTAACACCCATATTAGGTTCAAGAAAAAAAAAAAAAACTCCAGCGGGCATGTAAAGATCCAACGCTATACATCTACATTTATGCATTGCTCCAAAAACCAGACTTGTGTATATTGATCTATAGACTTTTTTAAGTGGTAGTAGTAATAGATAGAAAAATCGGGTCAAAAATTTTTTTTTTTTCTCTTTTAACACTTGTCTCAATGAGACTGACTAAAACGCTATATACAGTTGTATACTTGTTCCAAAACCAGACTATATATATACAAGAGGATGTTTTTTTTTTTTTTTTTTGTATATTATAATTTTCTATCTGTATGTAATAAAAACGATCATGTATATATATATATAGAAGTAAGGGGTTTTATCCACAGCCTTTCTATGGATGATAAAATAAAAATTATAATTGTAAAGATGAATAGATATAATTGTAGTAGAGGGGGACAAAAAAAAAAAAGGTCGTTAGGCAAGTTTTTCGTTATCGAGCATGTTGTCTTCATCATAGTACTCCTTATCGTCGTCACGGTAGCGACGTGCAATCCAGAGACCAACCAGCGAGACAATCGCCACCAGGGCAAAGCAAGTGTCAAAAAGCGACTCAATAAAAACCGTGTCGAGCGGAGCGCCAAGACCGGCCGTGATGGCGGTGCCCATTTCCTTGGGCAAATTACTTCGCAGCAGTAATGAGGTGGAAAGAATGTAGATTGAGCACACCTGGGCCACGATAAGCAATCCAAAGCCCTTCACTGTGGGGTTGGCATTTGTGCTCGCATGCGAGTAATTTTGTACCGCTGATCGTAAAAACAGGTTTTCATGCTTTAGAAAGGGGAAAGCCCGGGAGAGCGAATTAAAAGTTGTTAGTGCACTTGAAATGGAGCCAATAAAGAGAAATCCTGATAAAATAAAACCAATCTGGCGGGTCCAGGCATCGAGATCTGAGTAGGACGAGAACTTTACGGCGAGATGCGCAATAGTGATAGCAAGCGCGTCGGACTGCGCGATCGAAAGGCTGTTCTCAGACGCACTTGACGCAGTGATAATGGAATCAGCAGCAACGCCGGAACCACCAGTGATGGCAGAGCCTGATAAAAGACCTGCGCTGCTATGCGTGCTCATGGAAAGCTTAATCAATGTTTTTGCTCGCGAGACTGGGTTCCTCAGCAAAAGAATTGTCAGGAGGCGATACAAACAGTAGACAGCAAAAATCATGTATGCCTTGGACACTAGCTTGCCAATCGTGGTCTTTCGCATCGTCTGTGCCTTGTAGTTATTTTGTAGCGTCTCAAGTTCATTAGCCAGCGAGTCGCGCACTTTGTTGAGCCCGTCAAGTTCCATACTCAAGCTTTGAAACTCGTCGGTGAGCTCGTCGCCTGCTACTGAGGTCCGGATCGACATGAAAATTTTGTTTTTAAGATTTGTTGATGACATGAATTGACGCTCCCTAATCTTGTTCTGAACAATGCTATAATCTAAGGCTTTTGAATGGATGAGATTGGAGGTGGTTTCAATAGATTGCTTTATCCGCTCAATGTCTTGAAGACTCACAGTCTGGGTTTTGCTAAAAAACACCGTGTAGGGCGTTGACACTGCCGCAAACCCAGAAAGTACTGCCATAGCACATACGCCGATAACAACAATTCTTGACAGCGTTTCCTCTGTGAAAGATCTAGTATAGACAGGTGCCCAGTATGCAGCTGCAAGCGACTTTTGCAGACTATTAAGCCGAGTTTCAGGGGGCGGCAATGGGATGAAATTTCCCATTTTTGCAAATATTATCAGCCAGATTAAAAATACTCCAATGGTTAGTGGATACTTGGATTTGGAAATGACATACGAGGGCGACGAGTGGAAATACAAAAAAGCCTCTAGAATGGGAATTACAACAACAAGCATTGAGAGCAGGATTGCAGTGCAAAGTTTCCAGACCATGATTCGAGCAGCTGGGTCAAGCCAGTTGCAGATCTCACACAGAACGAGCTCGACGATAACAACAGAGGCTGATATGGTTGTATAGAACGCAAGGTTGATAAGGGCCTGCCGCAGCCGAAACGACCTCTCAGTCTGATTCAAGCTAGAATGTGACGATGGAAAAAACTGAGTGAGTGAAGATTTTGTAAGCGCAATCAAGCTGCCTATTGACGTAGGCGAGCGTGGGCTGGTGCTGTATAACGACGTTGAGTGCATCGGCAGAATCAAATCATCTTTGTTCGAGTTGAGCGATGGATCATGCAATCTGGACAGGTATTTGTGCGTGCCAAGCAGCACACCAAAAGCTGAGATACCAAAAGGCAGGGTGTTTAGTAGTAAACTCATAAAATTTGTTTGTATGAGATACGAGTGAAAATAATACAGTCAAACAGCAAGTGGTGAAGAGAAAAGAGGGATAAAAAGAAAAAAAGATAAAAGGAAGAGAAAGAATGAAGAGGCTGGAAATATATTTTTGTATAATTTTTTTTTTCCGACATTGTCCCATGATAGTAACGAGCTATGCGCCTTAATTTGGCTACGAATCTACAACAAACTTTGGCCGGCTAGCTGGGTGCACGAGATTTAATGTTTCTTGCTATGACTGATGCTATGATCAACGGAAATGCTGAAAAAAAAAAAACTTAGCACACCAAGAATTAAAAAATTAGGGCTCTACAGTCATGTTTAACAATTTTGGATGTTGTTAATACTGGCTATATCATACCGTGATAAGACTGAAGAGAAAGGAAAAGATAGAATAAAAAATCTCTAACTCTGAGATATAATTAGACATTTGCTAATTAGCACAACTCAGTTTGAAAGATGAGAAGATATTAGTTTACTTGTCTTATTTTGCTATTTTTTTTTTTTTTTTGTGTTAATATGGAGAACAAGGAGCTTGCTAATTTTGTATTAGAGCAAGCACCCAGTAAAGGGTGCTGCCAGGAGTGCAGGTTTGACAGCCAACCCACCTTCATTTGCTTTTGTGCTTAACGTTCAGGTAGATCCTGAGATTAGGTCTCCAGATAATAATAATAATAATAATAATAATAATAATAATAATAATAATAATAATAAT
>JAKUCA010000207.1:0-21160 GCA_030567025.1 Geotrichum europaeum
CTCTCCCACTGGTATCTGGATATACAAAAACTGTATCACAGGTCCTCTTTGCGTAGGCAGAACCATTATTTTGGTTTCTCACAATGTTGCTCTCACGATCACTCACGCTTCTTTTTTAGTTGCTCTCAACAACGGTCGAGTAGCTAGCCAAGGCACTGTCTCTGACATTTCTGCAGCGGGACTGCTAGGCTCTGATGAGCTTTCAAGTGTTTCTGTTTCTCAAAGTGAGCCTGCTACCCGTGCTCAATTGTTTGAGAACCTTCAGGATATCAAACTTACTGCTCCCACGGTCTCTAGCACAAATAGTGAAGCTTCGAGTACTTCTACTATTGACAGCGAGGCTGAAAAAGCTAAAACTGATGGTAAACTCATAACTGAAGAGAAAAAGGAGGTTGGCCTTGTTAAATTGAAAGTCTACTTTCAATTTGCTCAGTGTCTTGGTACTCGCTGGTTTTGGATTTTCTTGACCATAATCTTAATTGGGGCACAAGGTTTTGACATGCTTCAGTCTATATGGATCAAGGCTTGGACTTCAGATCTGGATGGTGGTTCTTTTGCTAATGATATTAGCTCAATGGTCTGGGCCAGTGTCTGATCATATAGCGATATCTCTGCTGATATTGCAAGCCCTCCCAACCATTCTACCATGTACTACATTTTCATCCATGCCTTTATTGGTATTTCCTTTACCATTTTTGCAATGATAAGAGATATCACTGGTTATATTGGTGGACTAAACGCATCTAGACACTATTTTCATGCCATGCTTGAAAGCGTCCTTCGGTCAAAACTTAGGTTTTTTGATTCTACTCCCATTGGTAGAATTATCAACAGATTTTCTAAAGATATAGGTACTCTTGATGGTATACTAGGTAAAATGTCAGTTGGTGTTGTTCAGTGTGCTCTTGCTGCTGGTTCTATCGTTCTACTTATCTCTGCTATCACCCCTGGGTTCCTTCTAATTGGTGTATTCATCAGTATTTTCTACTGGTTTACTAGTATCTACTACCTTGCTACTTCCAGAGAGCTAAAAAGATTCAATTCCATTTCTATGTCACCTCTCTACCAACACTTTGGTGAGACCCTGACTGGTATTCCCACTATTAGAGCGTATGGATTATCCGAGCAATTTGCGGCTGACAACTTGGTCAAGATTGACAACAGTTTCCGTGCTTTTTTTTATTTGTGGATTACTTCCAAATGGCTGTCGTTTCGCATTGACTCTGTAAGTGTATTGGTTTCATTTACTTCAGCTTGCCTCATTGTTTTGGGAGCTGACAGGATTGATGCCGGTCTGGCCGGTGTTTCGTTGTCATACGCACTGACCTTCAGTAATAATATCCTCTGGGTTGTTCGCATTTATTCTAATCTTGAAATGAGTATGAATGCTGTTGAACGTATACAAGAGTACATTGAAAATGAGCCTGAAAGTGAGTTTGTAATTCCTAATTATCGTCCTCCTGCAGATTGGCCCAGCCGTGGTGAGATTGAAGTCAACAACTTGTCACTTAGATACCTGATCTACCCAGAGTAATTAAAAATGTCACGTTCAAGGTCAACTCTTTCAGCAAGATTGGAATTGTGGGTCGTACTGGTGCTGGCAAGTCTACCATCATCACTTCTTTTTTTTGATTTCTAGAGGCTGAAACTGGCACTATCACGATTGATGGCATTGATATTTCTAAGATTGGTCTCAATGATTTGCGCGAAAACATGGCCATTATTCCGCAGGACCCAATTTTGTTTGTCGGTACGATCCGCTTCAACTTAGACCCATTTGATCAGTATACTGATGAGGAAATTTGTGCTGCGCTGCGTCGTGTCAACTTGATCAAGGCCAACGAGAATGTCGACGATTCCGAAAGCTCATCCTCTGATAACATCAATGAAGAACATCAACCAGTTTAAGAATCTCAAGAGTGCTGTCACCGAAGGCGGCGCAAATTTGTCACAGGGTCAGCGTCAGTTAATTTGTCTTGCCCGTTCAATCCTCAAATCACCCAAGTTACTTTTTCTTGACGAGACTACAGCTTCTATCGACTATGAATCTGATGCATTGATCCAGCGCACTATTCGTGAAGAATTTTCCGAGGCGACAATTCTTACAATTGCGCACCGCTTGCGTTCCATCATTGATTATGACAAAATCTTGGTTTTAGACGCCGGCCATGTTGCTGAGTTTAACTCCCCCTACAATTTGTTGCTTGACAAAAAGTCTATATTTTACTTATGTGCGAGAATAGTGGTGAACTGGATATACTCATTGAGCTAGCTAAAGAGGCCGAAAGTGCTTGAGCGACCACCACCACCACTACTACCAATCGTCTGCTAATTTTTTTTCATAATTAATTTGTTTTAGTGAACATTTGTTCTCATTTAAAATATATATACACAAACTATCCAGGTTTTAGTGTTTTGCATAAAAATATAATTATTTAATTTTTTTTTTTAATTTAATTTTCGACATTGGTACTCAAACCACCCCGCGAACACTACCTGAAAACTAACTGCAACTGCTCTGAGTTTTAAGAGAACCTTGTATACGAAATATAAAATAGAATATTAGAAGCAAAAACCGCATTTGCAAAAGTTTTTTATTGATTGAATCTCCCCGACAAACACAATAAGTTCAGCGGAACAATGGTAGAGTTGCGCAACATATTGACACTCATTTTTTTTTTTTTAGTTAAAAGAAAAAAAAAATCCAGCACTACTACCAACCCGACAAAATTATTTGTCCTCTTATTATCTAGAAAAATTATGAATAAACTTGCTAATAGTGCTGTATCTACCCAGGTGATTATTAATGAGTGTGCGTGATCCTACTTGTGTGAATCAGCATGTTTTCCTGTTTGAACGGGCGCCTAGAGCCGACTCCTGATAATAAGACTCACTTGTCGACGTCCATAGTTTTGGCTCCAAAACTTTAGTTACAAAAGTCCCCTTTGGGCCTCGATATTTATCATTTATTCCCAGTACGGTCTAGATCACCTGCATAGAATACTTCCTCTTTGGGCGACGACAAGCAAGTCCAAAGTCGATAGGGAAGCTCTACTTAGCCAAACGTGAACGGCACCATGAAATATCGACATTTCAATATAAGGGTAGCAAAAGGGGAGAGTTTGAGAAGACTAACAGATTCCAGGGTGATGGTATGTGAGAGTTTATTTATTTATTTTTATTTATTTTTATTTATTTTTAATCTAGTTGGTATAGGCCTACTTGTTTACTCCAGAAATTTGTATGCATCTGGCACCTTTGGACGGAGTAACGAGAGACAAGCAGCAACAAGAGGGTTAGCTCCAGACGGCTTCATGTAAAACCTACCAGTAATAATCCATAGAGTCGTCGACCTTTACGAGATGCGCACATATCAAGATAAGTTACCTGAGATAAAAGAGCAGCTAGCTTTTACTTATAAAATGTTGTAGTAGTTGACCTAGTTCAAATGTCTGCAAGAAAGCCCCGCTGGCAGCCACTACCTTTGCGGCAGTAATTTTTGCTGATGCCGTTTCTGACACACAATGACTCGTTTCCCATGATTTAGTTTTCTATTTTTTACGACTAAGTACCGTAAGCAGATACACGGCTCTGGAAAGATAAGATGAATCACTCTCGCTGCCCAGCAATGATGCAAACCGAGAACACAAGAACTTGAAACAAGGGTCCGTCATCGTGACTGGACGCAAAAAATAAACAAAAAAAAAACAACTATTCAAGTGCATCAATCATTGTTTATTAACATCAGTGGGTTATTGTACAAAAAGCCCCAGAATGCTCGGCAAAGAAATGAATTAAAAAACTAGTAGCGAAAAAATAACTATTTATTATTATTATTATTATTATTATTATTATTATTAATTTTTTTTTTTTGCAAGATATTTCATTTTTGTTTAGGCAAAACCACCCCTAACCCAAGCCTCAAAGCTTAACATTCAGTTTTTTTTTTTATTTTTATTTTTCGTTCAACCTTCTCGTTTTTTTTTTTACTTTCATATTTCTTTCAGCGCCGTTGCCGTCTGAAAAACCCATTCAACTCTACATATTTTTCTTTTCTTTATTCATTTTTCTTACTTTGACTTGATACTTGATATACATAAAATTTATCTGCTCGGTTTCTACATTCAACTCCTCTCATAATTCACCTCATAATGTCGCATTGCAGTGGCCCTTGGTGGAGCTATGATGACTTCAATCCTTGTGTCAGACATAAGTAAGTACTGCCAACTCTAGTGTCTTAAATTTCACTTGGTTTTTCCTATAATGATTTCTTTTTACTGATTTTCACAGAATAACACAGCAAATTCCGGCCTATGTTCTTACCGGTACCTCGTTTGCAATTCTTTCTATCACAGCATATCCCAAAATCAAGGCCTGGCTCCGCAGAAATAGAATTAAAAAAGATCCTAGCTACAGACCTTTGCTTGCCAATGACTCGACATTAGACCAAGATGAGTCTTTCTACAATGGCAGCGCAAACCGCATTAACAACTCCAACGCACATGGCTCTTCCTTTTTTGAGGACATCAGACCTGTGAATGAAATCCGCCCGTCCTACGGCTCAATCGACACCGCCAGAAAGTCAGTGGACGAGGATGCTGCCGTATCTCCCAAATTTCAGTCTAAAAAGCAGCCTACTATTATCACCGTTGTCAGATCCACCGCCGAGCGCCTCCGCCTTGCTGGTGAGCTTATATTTACTTCTCTTCAAGTGGTTATTCTCGCCCTCGCCTACTTCATTCCTTCTATTAATGGCGAATGGCTCGCTGTTGAGGGTGATAAGTCTGTTCTCATTGCTCTTCTCGCATTTTGGGTTTACGCTCTTGCTTTGGTAATTGCTCGTCTTTTTTTTATCCGTTCTTCGTTTATTCCCAACGTAGGACTTTGGACTCATTCGACTGTTCTCTACCTGGCTGCTTGGCTTTTTACTTTACCCAACTTGAGATCTGCTCTCATCAACCCCTACTCTCCTTCATCTCGCAATTTCTACATTTTCCAGTTCATCTTTGCTACCATCCTTTTCATCAGTAACTTTTCTGCGAGATTGGGTGACAAACCCGCCTATCTCTATACTACTAAAGGTTTAGAGCCCTCTGTTGAGCCTATTGCTTCATTATTTTCTTTAGTCACCTATTCTTGGATTGATCCTATGGTCTGGAAGGGCTACTTTTATGGTCTCAACACCAAAGATGTTTGGGAGCTCAGAGAAGATGATCATACCGCGTCTGTGCTCAGAGATTTTAGAAAGATCAACCCTGCTTACGGTCTCGCCTGCAGAATGCTCATCTACTTTAGAAAATCATTGTTTGTTTCTGGTAGTTGGGCGTTCATTTACTCTTTTGTCACGTTTGGTCCGCCATTCCTCATGAAACAAATTCTGGAGTATGTGGAGGACCCTTCTCGAGCCCCTGCTAATCTGATTTGGCTTTACGTAATCGGCATGCTTCTCTTTGGTATCCTTGATAATATTGTCTCGGGCCAATCTCTCTACATTGGCCGCCGCATGTGTATCAGAATGCGTTCCATCATTATCGGTGAAGTTTACGCAAAGGCCCTTCGTCGCCGTACTGGTGCTGGCAAGGAGAAGAAGCTTGGTAAGAAGGATGATGACAGCAGTAGTTCCGACGAAGAAACCACCCCCTCTGATGATAAGGATGAGTCTAAATCAGATGACAAAGGCCAATCCAACCAGGGTGCCATTATCAATCTCATGGCTGTCGACGCTTTCAAGGTCTCTGAGATTTGTGGCTACCTTCATTACTTTGTCGGTGGCATTTTGGTCATTGCTTTTGCTATTGCCTTCCTCTACACTATTTTGGGCTGGAGTGCTTTCGTTGGTGCTATTGGCATGTTCTTGTTAATGCCTGTCAACTATTATGTTTCCAGTCTCTTCGCTCGATTCCAGAATGATCTAATGGCCACCACTGATGATCGTGTTAACAAGCTCAACGAGTTGCTTCAGAGCATCCGAATCGTCAAGTATTTTGCCTGGGAAGAAAAGTTTGCTGATGGTGTCAAGACTGTCCGTGGTAAGGAGCTGGCCATTCTTAGAAAGCGTTACATTCTCTGGTCTTGTGCCGCTGGCCTTTGGTTTATTTCTCCTATTCTGATCACTTTGATTTCCTTCAGCACTTACATTTTGATTCAAAACCGGACTTTGACTGCTCCTGTTGCTTTCACTTCTCTTGCTCTGTTTAATATTATGAGAGCCCCCATGGATCAGCTTGCTGACATGCTAAACAATGTTTTGCAGTCCAAGGTTTCTATTGACCGTGTTGAGGAATTCTTGAACGAAGCTGAGACCTCCAAATACGAACAGCTTGGCAACCCCACCCGTGGTCCCAATTCTCCTTTCATTGGCTTTGAAAAAGCTACCTTCTCTTGGGAGTCCTCAGATGCCTCCAACACTTCCAAGGCCGATTTCAAGCTCCGTGATCTTAACATTGACTTTAAAATTGGCGAACTAAATGTTGTTATTGGCTCCACTGGTGCTGGTAAAACCTCTTTGCTTCTTGCGCTTCTTGGTGAGATGGAGTTAACTGAAGGCCGTGTCTTCCTTCCTTCTGCTATGAACAGAGATGATGTTACCCCTAACCCTCAAACTGGTCTTGCTGAGACTGTTGCCTACTGCGCCCAGCAGGCCTGGCTTCTAAATGACACTCTTCGTAATAACATTCTGTTTGGCAATGAATTTAATGAGGCTCGCTACAATGCTGTTGTTGAAGCCTGCGCTCTGAAGAGAGATCTTGAGATTCTGGATGCTGGCGACCAAACTGAAATTGGTGAAAAGGGTATTACTCTTTCTGGTGGCCAGAAGCAGCGTGTCTCTCTTGCTCGTGCCATTTACTCCAACTCCAAGCATCTCCTTCTTGATGACTGTCTTTCTGCTGTTGACTCTCACACCGCTCTTTGGATTTACGAGAAATGTCTTACTGGTCCTTTGTGCTCGGGTAGAACTACTATTCTTGTTTCCCACAATGTTGCTCTCACCATATCGCAAGCTGCCTTTGTTGTTGCTATGGAGAATGGTCGTGTTGTTGGTCAGGGTCTACCTTACGAGCTTGCCAGCAGAGGCCTTCTTGGTTCTGATGAGCTTGTCAGCTCTGCTGCTCAGAGTAACTCTGTTACCCGCGTTCAATCTTCTGAAAATCTTGAGGAACAAGGCAATGCCCCCGCTGCCTCCGATCTTAAAATGGAAATCAGCAAGCTTACCAAGGATTCTAAAAGTGACATTACTGAAAACGACAATGATAATGAAGAAATTCGCAAGAAGACTGACGGTAAGTTGGTCAAGGAAGAAACCAAATCTGAAGGTCATGTCGATTCCAAGGTTTACATTGGTTATATCACTGCAATGGGTGGTTTCTGGTTTTGGCTCACTATTATCGTGGTTTATTTGGGTGCTCAGGGTCTTAATGTTCTTCAATCCTGGTGGATTAAGGTTTGGACTGCCGAGATGAATGGTCTTTCTGGCGCCTTCACTGTTTCTTTGCTGTCTAAGACTGGTACTTACCAGCTTGCTGACAGACTCCAATCTTTTACCTTTACCAACAGTTTCTTTTCTCTTTCCAACGCCACTCAGACTCTTACTGCTTTGGAATCTGAACCTATTGCTAAGCATTCTCCTGTCTACTATATTGTTGTTTACGCTTTGATTGGAGTCGCATATACTTTTGTGGGTATGTACAAGGATTTGATCTCTTACTTGGGTGGTGTCCACGCTTCTGAAAAGATTTTCAATGACATGCTTGACTCTGTTCTTCGCTCCAAGATTCGCTTCTTTGACGCTACTCCTATCGGCCGTATTATGAACCGTTTCTCTAAGGATATTGAGGCTGTTGATCAAGATTTGGCACCTGTTGCGACTGGTGTTGCCCACTGTGCTCTTGCTGCTCTGGCCACTACTATTTTGATTGCTTTTATTACTCCTGGCTTTTTGGTTGCTGGTGTGTTTATTGCTGCCATGTACTGGGCTATTGGTGTCTTTTACCTTGCTTCTTCCCGAGATCTCAAGCGTATTGATTCTATTACCAAATCTCCTGTTTACCAGCACTTTGGAGAAACCTTGTCTGGTGTCTCTACCATTCGAGCTTATGGTGTTGGTGAAAAGTTTGCCGCAGACAATCTGACAAAGATCGATGACAACAATCGTCCTTTCTTCTACATGTGGGTTGCAAACAGATGGCTTTCATTTAGAATCGACTTTACTGGTGCCTTTGTTTCTTTCTCTGCTGCTTCCATGGTCATGCTCAGTATTGGCCATATCGACGCTGGTCTTGCTGGTCTCTCTTTGTCTTATGCCATTTCTTTCAGTGAGAATGTTTTGTGGATTGTTCGTCTTTATGCCATCTTGGAAATGAACATGAACTCTGTTGAACGTATTCAGGAGTACATGGAAGTTGAGAAGGAGGCGCCTGCCATTATTGCTGATTCTCGTCCTCCCATCGACTGGCCCAGCAAGGGTGTTATCGAGATTGACAATCTGTCTTTAAGATACGCTCCTGAGCTTCCTCGTGTCATTAAAAATGTCAACTTTAAAGTTGATTCTTTTAACAAGATTGGTATCGTTGGCCGCACTGGTGCTGGTAAGTCTACCATCATTACTGCTTTTTTCCGTTTCATTGAGGCCGACACTGGTTCCATCAAGATTGATGGTCTCGACATCTCCAAAATTGGTCTTAAAGATCTTAGAGAAAACATTGCCATCATTCCCCAGGATCCTACTTTGTTTATTGGTACCATCAGATCTAACCTTGATCCTTTTGGTCTCTACACTGACGAAGATATCTTTGAGGCTCTTCGCCGTGTCCATCTGATTAAGCCTAATGAGTCTAGCCAGAGCTCTACTGATGAGTCTGGTGTTGAGGAAAATATTAACCAGTTTAAGAACCTTGAAAGCCCTGTCACTGAAGGCGGTAATAACTTGTCTCAGGGTCAACGCCAGCTGATTTGTCTTGCTCGTTCTCTGCTTAAATCGCCCAAGCTGTTATTGCTTGACGAGGCCACTGCCTCAATTGACTACGAATCTGATGCCCAGATTCAAAACACAATTAGAGAGGAATTTTCTGAAACTACTATTTTGACCATTGCACACAGACTGAGATCCATAGCGGATTATGACAAGATTCTAGTTATGGATGCCGGTAAGGCTGTGGAGTATGACCATCCCCACACCCTTCTTTCTAATCATGACAGCATCTTTTACTCCATGTGCGCCAACAGCGGTGAGCTAGAGGCTCTACTGAGTATTGCCGAAAATGCCTACGCTGAGAAGTTTGGCATTACTGCTACCTCTTCTAACGTGGCCAGCTCTAGCAGAGCTGAAAAACCTGCTGAGCCTGCTTCTGAACCTGCGCCAGTTTCTGCTGAGCCTACTGCTCCGATTACCCCTACTTTGGCGCCTGCTGCTGTGGTCGAATTAACTCCGAAGACTGAGGATTCTGAGACCTCTGCTGATTCTCCAGAAGCTGGACCGAAAGATGGTGATGTTGCAAATACCGAGTCAGATCTTCTGAGCCCAAGATCCACCATTTCGAAAAAGTCTTCCAGAAGTTCAACTAAAAAGAAGTCTTCTGGCAAAGTTTCCAAGAACAAGAAAAAGAAGAAGCATGGAAGAAAATAATCGCCCCGTCATCACTACCCCTCATCATCTTCATTCCCATCATCATAACTATCCTTTCTATCGTAATATAATAACATATTTTTTACAACTCTTAGTTTTTTGTTTCATTTTTTGGCTGTATTTTTTGAATTAGTGTTTCTAATAAATAAAAAGCTTTTTTATTTTTTAAAATTTTATTTTTTTCTTATCATTAATCAAGTAATTATAGTACATGTTTTGCCTTGGGGCTAATTTTGTATTTCTTAGTCCAAGTTATAATTACTTTACATTTGCGTTGGAGTTTACCCTAAGCTTTACAGTTACCTTTTGAATTCTATGCAAGCTCCAATGCTTTGAATTTCTGGTTAATATATCATTCAAAAACTATACAATTAATTTTTTATTTTTTGTTCAACAATTTTCTACCAACTACTCGCAGTCTTTCTTGAATTAGGCGATGACGCTACTAACCCAATTGATCTTTGTGTTTTTCTTTCTTTTATTTCAAATCAATTAAGTATTCAAATCATGAAAAGCGGGACTTCTTTCAGTAATCTTCTATTCGAAATCACTCGCGAAATTGTCATCAATGTACTAGAGGACTAAAAATTTGATTATCTCAGACGGCCAAGTGTTCGTCGCTTTATGGAATCGGCCGAGACCGACAAGAAATATCTCTATATTTACCCTGTGATGCCTTTAAGACTTGTCAGTAAATCATTTAAAAAAATAGTAGACTCAATCATATTCAGAGTTCTCGAGATACAATCCGAGACTTCTGTTATTAGCTACCTGTATGAGCACCAGTTTTTCATGGGTCGTTTTGGTGTTCCCCAAACTTGTACTAGTGATGGGTACCCATTTGGTGTGGCAGGCTTGGTTATGGACCACCAATTCAACAATATGTTTGGCATTATGAGTCGAGATGAGCGGCCTCAAGTTTTTAGCTCTTACTATCAGTTCAAGTTATGAAACGACTTATTTCGTCACATCATTCATTTATACATCTATTCATGCCTGAGATTTGACGTTGAGGCTAAACGTGCTGCATTACTATTGCCGTCCCTAAAATACTTGGTGCCCGAGAATTTCCCCAAATCAAGGAAAGCAACGCTATTTCTGTCAAATGATGGGTTGAGCAAAAATAGTGTCGACACGCTTCGCAAGTTCATTTATTTCAGAAAGCCCAAAAGTCAGCAGCCCCTAGAAATCCATCTCAACATAAAAGACAACCATTACGTAAAATCGGGTTTACCTTTTTCATTGGTCAATATTTTAGGGATCAGAAAAGTGGTGATCTTTCTCACGATTGCTCGCCGCGACAGTTTATTGAAGGAACTTGGAAATATTTAGTGGTTTACTAACATGAAAAGGTTTGTGATTTACAATTTTAGTTAAGACATCCATATTTTTAAAGCTATCATGACTCGCCATAAAAAAAATTCAGAATTTTGATGGCATTAGAGAAATTCGAGATTTTTAGTATAGTTTTCAATTGCAATCCATTTTCTTTGCTAAAATTCACCCCTCCGACTATTACTAGCCTTACACTACATTATGATGCTTTATTGATTGAAGTGATACATATAGCTAACAAAAAGACTCTTTGATCTAGTTTTTGTTAATGTTAAGTACTTACTTTTTTATGTAAGTGAAACCGGTATATTCATTGAAGATCTTAACATAGCTAATGAAGAGTTTTCCAATCATGCTCGATATAATCTTGTAGATCCCAAACTTGAATAAGTGAAATTTAGTTTTAAATCAGAATTTGATTATAGATACAGCTCCTCATTCAAAAGAATAATGAAAGAAAATGAAAGTGCGGTTAAAAAACTTTGCTTAAATTTTAGCGAGCTTTCCACGCTGATAGACATTGATACCGATTGGGTCAAAATTGAAGAGTTTACCTTAGACAATGAAACTACAGGAGATGTGGAAGAACTTCATTTCCTGATGACCATAATTGAGCAAATGAAAAATTTACAAAATTTATCTTTTATTTGTGATCAGATTCTTGTGTGGTCAAACATTTTGGTTACTTTGGCTGTGGTAGCCGCTAAACCATCTAGCCCGTTGCCGCATCTGAATAGTGCCCGTTGCTTATTCCCCTTTACCCTTTACTCCCCCTGTGATTGGAATCTTTTTCACAATGTTCTGAGCAGAATATTTGGAAATACTGCTAACCATTTTAATTGTTTTATTTTTTTTGCACTGTAACGTCTGGTTTTCAAACCCCTTTGATTTTCTTACGCTTGTCCCGGAAGATAGACCCTTTTTGCCTCTAGGCTCTTCCCCCAGAATTTATTTCCGAGGCCATTTTTGTATTGATGTAACAAAACTCAAAAATTAAGTGTAGGAAGATACTCTTGAGCAGTAAAAATGTTTTTTTTTTTGTTTTAAACAGTGATATATTAAATATCAAAAAAATTGAGCTGATGCTGTTAAAAGGACTATTCATCATCATTCTGTTTCTCAATCCTGGTTTTGTCATTGCTCTCGTTTTTCTCATTGTTGTCAATAATGCCATCATAGTTAATGGGCATACCGTTTGACTCAATCTTCTTAATTCCAGGCACTTCTCCATGCCATTATCATTATTATGCTCTGAGATTTTGTTGTATTAACGCGAACCTCATCATCAGCATCCTCGTTATCTTCAAAATCATATTATACTCAGTACAGCTCTTGTTTTCTTTTTTTTATATATGTATTTTGGATGTATTTTTTGAATTGATGTTTTTATTAACTAAAAACTCATTATATATATATTTTTGTAAAGAATTTTTAAATCACGGCTTTGCTAATTTTTTTCAACCACCATTAATCAAGGTAAAACGAAGCTGGCATGAAGAGCCTAATTACTATTGGATCCCATTATGTTCAATGATTCTCATTCATGTTAAGCTCTTATACCCAATGACCGTTCAAACCACGATTATCATTGTTAACTGATACTACTTGAGCATGTATTTATATTTAAAGTTTACTGGAGATCTCTCATAGATGTTTATATTTCTTTTATTCATTCATAAATTCAAGCAAGTTTAGGGTGATCATATTATTTTATCCCTTGAGACAAAATTCTCGCCAGTTTCAATTCAATTGACATGTTCCAGCCTGATGTTGAAGGGACTGGAGCTCTGCCTTCCAGAATCATCCGCCTCTGATTTACTTTGATTTCTTTGAGTTTTGTGTTTTAGTTAAAAAATATATATATATATCTATAAATAGAGAGGTACTTGAGATTCATCCACAACAATCATTGAACATATGATTAAGATCCTTAGAAACTAAAATTTGCACCTAACTTATGATACTTGATATCATTTGATGATTGTTTCCGAAAGTCTTCGCTCTTATATATATATATTAATATTCAATTATAATCCTCTCTTTTATTTCATTTTTTTTTTAATGTTAAGTTCCTCGTTACACAAGCTGTAATGATTTTGCTTTGGGGCTAGTTTTGCTTACTTTGTGTTTCATTGTCTAATCAGAATATCACCGTTTGGTTGGTGTTCACCCTAACCTCTGCTTTTTTTTTTTTTTTTTTTTGATTTCTCCAAAAAGGCTATTTTTATTTTTGTTCTAACATTTCTTGACAACTACTTGTTGCCGTTTTCTCTTCATTTAATCGTGACGCTAATAACCAACTTTTTATTGGTTTTATTTTCTTGGAAATTAATTCTTTTTAAATTAAGGGAGCGTAAAGCCATGAAGAGCAGGGCCTCTTTCAATAGTCTCCCATTTGAAATCACCCGCGAAATTGTCATCAATGTGCTGGAGGACTCAAAATTCGACATTCTCAGACGGTCAAAAGTTCGCAACTTTGCATCCTCAATTGAGTCTAAAAAGGAATACCTTTATATCTACCCAGTGGTGCCTTTAAGACTTGTCAGTAAATCATTGAAAGAGGTGGTAGACTCAATTATATTTAAAGTTCTGGAGATAAACTCCGAAAGACCTGTTATCAGCTACCTGGATGAGAACCAGATGTTTAAAGATCGGTTTAGTATTATCCGCACAAATACTAAGGATAGGTATCCATATGGCGTTGTAGGCTTGGTAATGGACCGATTCAACGATATGTTTGGCATTGTCGATCGAAATGAGAGTTCAAGAATTTACAACTCTTACTACCAGTTTAAGCTTGGAAGAGACTTATTTCGGCACGTCATTCATTTATACATTTATTCGTGCCCAAGATATGGATGCAAATCTAAAGCTCCTGCGTTACTATCGCCTTCGGCCGAATACTTGGTGCCCGAGAATTTCCCTAAATTGCGGAACGTCACACTATTTCTGTCAAATGATCGGTTGAGCAAAAATAGTGTACACGCGCTTCGCAAGTTCTTTATTTATTTTAAAAAGTCCAGGAATCAGCAGCCTGTAGAAATCCATCTTAACATGAAAGACAACCATTTGATAAGATCAGTTTTACCTTTCTCATTAGTCAAGATTTTAGAGATCAGAAAACAAGTCGTCTCTCTCACGATTGCTCGATGCCTCAGTTCTTTGAAAGAGCTTGAAAACATTTGGTGGTTTACTAACCTTAAGAGCTTAGTGATTCACGACTATTGTTCAGAGGTTTATATTTTTGAAGCTATCATGACTCACCATAAAAAAATTCAGAAATTGACTGCATTAGAGAAATTCGAGATTTATAGCAATGTCTTCAACTGCAATCCATCTTCTTCGCTAAAATTCATCCCTCCGACTATTACCAGCCTTACACTACATTATGATGCTTTAATGACTGAAAGGTCATATATCGCTGATAAAAAGACTCTTTTCTCTAGTTTTCTTAACGTCAAGTACTTGCATCTCTATGCAACTGAAACCGAAGTACTTATCGGAGAACTTTACAACGTCTTTGATGAGTTTTCCAATGATGGTCAATGTAACCTTGTGCTCCCCAAACTTGAATCAATGGAATCTACTTTCAAATCAGAATTAGATTATGTATACAGCTCCACGTTCACAAAAATATTGAAGGCAAATGAGAATACGGTTAAAAAAGTTCGCTTAAATCTAAGTGATTTTTCTAAGTTGTTCTTAATCGCTCACGCTTTGACCAAGGTTGAAGAGTTTACCATGGACACTGAAAACACAGGAAATGTGGAAGCTCACACTCACACTTTCCTGATGTCCATAATTGAGCGGATGAAAAATTTACGAAAGCTATCCTTTATTTGTGATGAGACTTTTGGATGGTCAGAAACTTTGGTTAAGTTGGCTCTAGTTGCTATTCAACCATCTAGCCCGTTGCCGCATCTGCATACTGTCAGTTGCCTATTCCCCTTTACAATATACATCTGTGATAGCTATCTTTTCCACAATGCTTTGGGCAGGATATATGATAAGGCTGCTAAGTATTTTAATAGTTACCTTGAGAGCTATCGTGACTTGGTCTCAAACCCCTTTGATCTTCTTACCCTCGTTACGGAACATGGACCCTTTTCGCCTCTAGGCACTTTTCCCGGAACTCATTTTCGGGGCCATTTCCTTCTTGATGTGGGGAAACTTAGAAAATTATTATGAGGCTACTCTAGAGCAGTAATTTTTTTTTTTTTTGTGTGAGTGTTTTAAATGGTTATATATTAAATATTAAACAAATTGGGCTAATGCTATTAAAAAAGCCTATTCATCATCATCCTCCTGTTTTTTGATTCTGGTTTCATCCTCATCCTCGTCATCCTCATTGTCATCAATAATGCCATCATCACTAATAGCATCTTCGTCGTCCGACTCAATCTTCTTAATTTGAGGGTCATCGTCATCATCATCATTGGGCTCCCCAGAATCAGATTCCGTTGTCTTAACACGAACCTCATCATCAGCATCCTCATTATTCTCTTCAGAAGGAGGTGCATCTGGGAGCTGCTCCTCGTCACGAGCGTTAGATTCCCGGCGCTCGGTGTTGGCAGCTTCAACTTGTTTTTCGCGCAAGTTTCTGGTAGAATTTGTCGCACCAGAAGTCTCAGCAGTCGCAGCGGCAGTAGTAGTAGTAGTAGATGCAGTAGGTTCAGCAGGGCCAGTTTCCTTTTGACCCTCGGCTGCAATGTTCGTGCCAACAATGAGACCAAACAACGGCGAGAGGTGTTTAATGTTAAGGGTCAGTCGGGAAATATGCTCTGAGTCGATTAGTTTTGCCAGACCTGCAACACGGATCTTAGCGGTAAGCTGGCAAAGATCGTGGTCAAGTAAAAGCAGCCGTTGTTGCAGACGCGATACACGCTGAGAGCGCGTGACAAGCGCATCGTGTGACAGGACCTGATCGGTCTGAGTTTGGTTGAGCACCTCGTCTTCGTCATCGTTGTTCTCATCATCGTCGCTTTCGTCATCGTCTAGAATATCATCATCAACACCGCCCTGCGTGGCAAGCTGCGATTCGGCAGCATGGTTTGCTGCATGAAGCTCGTGCCGGTACGCCTTGTCATTCGGGCCCGTCTGGAGCTCAATTTTGGCCGTTTTTGCGTAGGCCTTCTCCTTCTTTAAAAAAAGACCCATGATCTCACGCTGAGTAGAGTCTGCAATGGTGCTTGGCAGATCGAACAGTCGCAGGCGTTTGATAGCGTTGCTGGTGGCAAGTGAAGATATCTGCGCAATGGTAACATTGACGGTGACTAGCAGATCAAGTAACGACTTGGCCGCGACGGAGCGAATGTGCAAAGACTCAGACTGGTCAACAAGTAGCTCAAACTCTTGAATCAGGTCGGTGGTAAAGTCGCTGGTTTTAGCCGTAAGGTCAAGGCCATTGTTTGAGGTTGTTGGATTGGCAGCGGTAGAAGAGGACGTCGCATTAGCAACAGTAGCTGTTTCAATAAGGGAGCCCAATTTCCACATGGCATAACTCCGTAGTAGGTTTGCAATAGACACGATTAAAAGAGTAATGTTCTTATCGGGTCTGCACATGGAGGCATTAGATAACAGGCGCTTAAGCTTGTCGACAAGAAAGACACCATTTGTGGAGTCGCCTTCGTCAGAATCTTGCAGCGGCGAGTCCATGACCTTTCTAATATCCACGACACGCGACAAACAGTCCACTTTTGTGAGAGGCTCTAAAATGTTGTCAAGAGAAGCATCAAGTTCTTCGGTATCTAAGCTCTCAGGAATTGTCAGCAGCACAGATTTCAAAGCAAATGACACGTCTTCAAAAAGATCTGTGATCTTATTGCGGACATCATCCGCAAATGTAAGAGCATCCTCACTAGTCGTAGCTTTGAGGAAAACGTTTGCGCACTCCTCGATGACAACGGACTGTTTGTGCGTCTTGAACTGCTTCACGATAAGATCTATCAGCTGGTTGGTATACTGACCCTCACCCCCAGTCTGGATTAAATAATGACGACAAATATTAAGGTCTAGCAGCTCATGAAGCTTCATCACTTGTGCAACAGCCTCAGGGCTATGCGAATAGTTTTCCAGTAATTTAGGAATAGCCGTAATCAAGTCTTCTTGAATCTTGGATAAAAGCTCCTCAGCATCAGTATCAGTGATTTTCTTGGCTCGGCGCCCCTCAGCACGCTTGACAGCATCAATAGAACCCTTCACAAATCCGTACAAGGCCTCAAGCAAAATCAAAGAATCCGAAGAGCCAATAGCATAAAACTCTACAAATCGCTTTGAGCTTGAGGTCTTGGCCTTGGAGTCTAAAGAAGAAAAATCAAATAAAAGCTGTTCAACCAAGGCAGACCATTCACACTGCTCACCAAACCCAGCTTCCCAGAGAGAAGAACCAGCGAGAGATGTACGAGACGAACGCGAGGGATACAGATCCTGCAAATCTACCTGATCAGGCTTAGCATTTGCAGAATTGCCCTGATCAAAAGTTTGGCTCACCTTCAGAAGCGATGCAAGGTACTTAAAGATGATCCACGAGTCATCCAATTCGGAAAAATTGTTTTTCAGTTTCTTCAACTCATTGGCATTGAACTCGTCGTGGGCAGCCTTGACCTGCTCAGCTACATGCGACACCAAGAATTTCGAGACAGCTTTTCGCACTCTGGGCTCGGAGTCATAGATCAGGCTAGAAACAATCTCAATGTCATCTTCTTCCAGGAAGCCAACGTCTCTGAGGGTTTTGAGCAGATCAATCGTGGCTACACGAACGGGAGTGTCCGAATCGAGACACGACATCTCTACAAGCCGTGATCTAAATCTTTCAGTGAACTGTCGGAAGCCGATAGTGTTATTTGGGTTGGCATAGAGCTTGGCCAGCGACTTAATGACTTCATGTCTGGTGGAACCATGGATATCAGAAAGTAGCCAACCAAAATATCTGAGATACTGTGATTCAAAGAAAAAACTAGGCAAGATATCCATCCATGTACCCAGTTCCCTGATGCACTCTGCTCGAATCCTAGGATCGATATCGCGATATCGATGCACAAATACTGTGTCAAAAACGTCCTTCATCATAACCTGAAGATATTTCTGGTTAGCACTAGACAGCTGCAGCGCTTTTTCTGCAGCATTAAGTCTAGATTTAGCAGGTCTTTTCTTTTGACTTTCTATTTCAATGATCTTCTCTTGTTGGTTGATGGACTGCGATGATGAAACATGAAGGTTACACAGCTCTGTCAAGATTGTTAAAAAGACAAGCGTAGATGTATGTCTGAATGATCTGAGATTAGAACTGGTCATCGCCGTGAACCAGATTTTGAGATTTTCCATAAAACCTTCATCGTCGTAGAGTATGCCGTTCTGAGATGCGGTGTGGATAATCTTCTTGTAGAATTCAATCAAGTTGGGGCGAAACGACTTGAACTCGGGTTTCCTCGAAACAAGGGGGAAGTCGGCCAGAGCATCAAACTTGAAAGCTTCCTGAATTTGTGCCAGCGTGTCTGCTGCCGATTCACCGTCTTCAATATCGTGGGTTTCAACGGGTATTCCACATCCACAACTCTATTTATAATACAGCGTATTAATACGTTATTAATTCAGAAAAAAAAAACGCGAAAAACTCGACGCGTCGATATGGGGGGAAAAGAAGAAATACAAGAAGAAACAAAAAAAACGTAAAAAACATACCTTTAGAATGAAATTGACCATGTTTTTAAGTGCTGTGACCTCGTTCTCCTTATAAGCCTCGATCCACTCGGTAGCCACCTCGGCAATTGACACTTCTGGATCTAGCATGGCGTCAAAGATAAAATTTTCAAAGGAAGGCGGCGGCTCCTCGGAATTTTCATCTTCATTGGCAACGTTGTCATCACCGTTAGCGCGGGGACCAAGTTTTTTGCGCGGCCGCGAGTTTTTGCCTCTGGGTCCTTTACGCTTAGAACGCGTTCTGCTGTCATTGTCGGAGTCTGAGTTCTCGCTAAGAGAGTCCTGCTCTGCAAAAACGCAATAAAAAAAAATACGCAATTAGTGTCCGTAGGAATAAAAAATATACAGTTGTAAAAAAGCAATAGAGCAACAAGAGGCAAAATTAAACTGTGATTGACATACCTGTGTACTGGCTAGGGCGGACATGGACGCGTTGAGACCTTCTCAATGTGTTTTCAGACGGATCGGTCGTAGGCATTATTAATTAATGAAATATAGAGTGAAAGCTGTAGCAACAGGGCAAGTGATTTAGAGCGGAGGGGTATCAATCAAAATGAAGATTTCCGCCTGAGGTCGCAAGCTTTTAATGAGGTTTAGAGTATGGTGAAATGAGAAAAGCAAAAGAGGGAAACGAGAATGAAGCCGAAAGGGAATACTAAAAAAAAATAAAATAAAAAAGGTGTTGAAATTGAAAAGGAACACGGCAGAGGTGCTAGTCGTGTGAAGTTTTCTGTTTTCTGTGGGTTTCGCGTTTTTTTTTAAATTTCTGCCCTTGCCCTAGGTCACGTGAAACAAGCTTTTATCTCAACGGCTGAAACAGCGGCACGAAGTTGCATGTCTCATAGTGTATCTTTTTACCGAGTTAATGATACTGGTAAACAGACATTATGTTAAAATTAGATCAAATATAATTTGTGAAATCTTAATGTAAATGTAATAGCAGTATTCATGCTTGCTATAAATCTTTGTTTTGTTTGAATCAAATTCCTGCTCTTCGGCAGTAAGAATCTAGTAGTGGGTTCTGATATTTACTTACTTAGACCCAGATGTACAAGGGATCTTTAATATGGACCTGAAAACCCCAACTTTTACCATCCTTTGTCATTTGTATTGCATTCGATCACTACCACATATAATTCGTTATCATGTCGCAGCCGCCAGCTCCTCAACGTACCACTGTTTTGTTGCGTAAGTCTACTGTCAGATTCACTAATTATGGGACTTTTTTCTTTTGATTGCTTTTAGGCTTCTTCTAACATTACATAGAACGCGTCGACGCGGCCACAGAAGCTCTTGTCAGCAACTTCAAGCAGATAGTCGACATGTCATCTGTGCGTGACCAGCCCCATTGAATTTTCAAGGTTTTCAGTTATTCCTATTTAATGATTATATGCTAATACTGCCATATTTTAGAACTCTGGCAAAGAGCGCGGATACATCGCCAGTGAGGTCTTTCAGATCGAGTCGAGCGCAACGTCGCTGGTCCGTTCGGCTGAGGAACTCATGTTTGTGACGCGCAGCTTGAAGGAGGCGTGGATCCTAGGCCAGATCAAGCCGCTGCGGAGCGAGGAAGAGCAGCAGCAACAGGAGGGTGATAGCTTGATGGAGGATAAAGATATGAGCGACCGCGAGAAGCAAAACACAAAAAAGGTTAACTCAAAGGCAGAGAAGCTGCTGGATGCAATTCTTCAAGAATCTTAGACAATATCTTTTTTTTTCGCTTTTTCTTTTGCATTAAGCAGATACAAGCTCAACTCATTTTCTAAGCATGTCAGTTAAAATCTTTGGTTTTTGTTGCGGCCTTTCCAAGAATATTAGCTATCGACACATTTGCAACTACCACAAGACAATTATCGCAGCTAGGTAGCAATATTATGGAGGTAATCCCTAAGATCTGTCATTATGTGTAACTTAGCTTTACGTTACTGGTAGCATTTTATTTATTACAGTGTTTTAACCCACCAGCAGGCTGCTGTGAAAGCTTTCGACTTAAGATGGGTGTCTTTTGCTTCACAGTCTCTGATATTCATTATAGTTGTTAAATATACTATTTCTGCAAGTTTTTTTTTTTTTTTTTTTTTGTCTCGACTGGGTTGCCACAAGTATCAAAATGCAGTTGGAGAAGACATTATAAACAGCAAATTTGTTGGTTGATTTTAATCAAACATAAGGTATTCAAGTCTTCCAAGCAAAGCTTTGACAAGACTTGTAATCAGAGTATTCAATCCTTAGCAAAAAAAAAAAAAAAAATAGGCTTACTGGTAATGGACTTAGAGGCCGATTCTCAATAGAGTTCTGGCCAATTAATTTTGCTAGCCTGTCTTTAAAAAAAAAAAAATACTTTCATATGCCAGGAGAAGTATTATTAATTCAAATTACTTTTATTTCTAACACTTGCCAGTTTAGTTACAGGTTTTTAACGGTTCAGACATTATTAGCAATTACGGAACTAGTTGCCAAAAAAAAAAAAAAAAAAAAAAAAAAAAAGAATATTTTTTTTTTTAC
>JAKUCA010000208.1:0-21144 GCA_030567025.1 Geotrichum europaeum
ATTATTATTATTATTATTATTATTATTATTATTATTATTATTATTATTATTTTTGTTTGTTTGTTTCTGTATGAGTGTACATGTATAAGGTCTATACGATTATTTAGGGTTTGATGGTTTCATCAAGATGATATTATTTTTGCTTTTGGGACTCAAATCCACCAGTTTCAAAGCAATCCCAGTCGTCAATGGTTTAAGCATCATGCGGGAGAACTTTGGAAGCAACATACTGCACACAGAAAGGGGTGTGGTAATTTTATCTAAAAGGTGATCATTTGAATTAAAAAAAAAAAAAAATTACTATTGACAAAAAATTTTATTTTTAACTTGTAGATATTAGGACAATAAACAGATTTTCAATTTATTGGCAAAAAAATATATATATATATATATATTTAGAATATAATATAATTTAATAATAATAAAATATTTAGGGCGGATTATACATACAAGAATTACTGAAAATAATATCCACAAGAGGTTAACAAGTAGGTAAATTAAATCAAATAAAAACACTGATTATATTAAATTATTTTTTTTGTCTCAAAGGTTTCAAGCATTGAAAACAAAGAGCCAGTTTTTAGTTAAACTGGTTTGTCTATACTACCACATCTATCGAGCTGGGTGAGACCAGCGGCTGCAACTAGTCAGACTTAGAAGAAAAAACCGTAACATTTGGCCTTTTAAATACTGGCTGTTTGCTTTCTAGCCTGGATTTATCTTGCTTTGTATGCCGCAGATTCCAGGGCATTAAAGATTGTTGTCCGAAGAAATTGCCAACGGCTTTAGAATATCTTTACAGTTTTCTTGCCTGCCAATCTCCGGCAGCAAATCAAAAGAGTAAAAAAAAAAAAGAAAGAAAGCTGTTAACTCAACTGGTCTCGTGGCTACTTTTCAGTTTTGTTATGGATGGCAGCCCGCCGCCGTTGGTTCGGGTGCTTGACAATATTATGTACATTCAAAATAATTAAAATTACATAAATATTCATGGAAATGAGCCAGGAGAGCTGTAGGCCCGCTTAAATCGACTCCCTTAATCGTTTGCAACTGCCTGATTCGTCGACAGCATTAAGCATGATTGAATAGGCATGGCTTAAGGCGTTCCAACGCAAGTTCAGAGACTATACTATTCTTGAAAAAAAATTTTTTTTCTAGCTCGTCTATACCGATACGTGGGAACTGATTATGGTAACTGCAGCGCGCAATTGACTGTGAGTTTTATAATATCCCAAGTCCTCGGTAAAGGTTTATTATTTTATTTCATTTTTTTTGCCAGGCCCAGCTCAGTTCTAATTGGCATACCTGCTCTCCAATCTAGGAGGAATTCTATTGCAGATCGGATTTGAGGGTTAAAAAAAAAAAAAAAAAAATTCGTTTCTGAGACGGCGCAAGAACAGGCACGATCAAAGAAAAGGATTAGGCTCCCAACTAGACTGCCGGCCCTGTGAACCTTCCCTACGGGTAGGGAGGTTACCAGCCTAAAGACCCTCCGATTCCACACCCTTGCCATTTATTATTATTATTATTTTTTTTTTTTTTGTAGTTTGGCAAAATTCAATCAGCCCTCTTCTTCTATAAAGACCTCCACTCTTAATGTTGAAGGTTTTCAATGCCAAGTAAAAAATTCATCAAGTTTTGCCTCGATCGAATCGACTTTTATATAAAATATCCTAATTAGAACACTCCTTGCTACCGCGGTCTTGTGGACATTTTTTAGAGACACCGAGGGGCTTTTTGTATTAGTACATAGCTGTCGGTTGCTAAGTCGCAATAAGACGGGCCAGTACCTGTAGCATCGCCGAAGCAAATCATCTTGGTGCCCGGTCCGAGCCAAATCGGGCGGGCCACAGTAGCAAACAGATATACTAGAATTTTTAGACATGTCTGAATAAACACATGTACATAAATTTTGAATCCTAGCTGGACCCTGGAGGCTCTGAGAGCTCCCCCTGGGTGGTTTGACAACGTTAGTCTACCCCTTACTAAGATTCTAACCTGCCATAGAAGTACTAGTACCAGCGGCTACACGTGAACGCGGCATAATTGAACCGGCATAGTGTGAATCAACAGGAATGGTTGAAGGCCTATTGACCGGCAAGAGTATCGGCGCGGTTCCTACTTTTCTTCTGCAAAACCTTCATGTGCCGGCCAGCTGGACTGAGCACTGTTTGATTAGCTTTTTTTTTTTTTTTTTGGAAATGAAGATGTAGCTTTCTGGTTTGGCCTGACGGAAGCATTCATTTAGAAAGCTGAATAGTCAATTCTCTTGTTACTATTTCTCTTGCTATCTGGTCAGTTGAAGTCTCGACCAGCCAAAGAATAATTGGGTCACGGTTGGACTGTGATATATCAGGACCATAAATTTACTGGCAAGCAGATGGTAACAGTTTCAATTGTATATGCATATTAACTGTGCTGCCAAAGAAGTCTTTACATGAAAGCAGCTAACATAGTTGCTTCTCAATTCAGTTTGCTGTAAGCATAAACAGCTTGTAACTGCTGACCTTGACAATTACAGGAGACTACCAGAAGATTTGTAGCAGCAACAGAAATGCGAAGTCATCATTAAAAATAAACCTGGAAATAACAATTTTTTTTTAGGTCTTGAAAAAAAAAATGTTTGAAACATATCAGTCATTATACAACGAGACGAAAAGATACAACAGATGGAAACAGGGGAGATCTGTTGATGGTACGCTATGAATTTTGTGTATATCAAGATGTATTATTACATTTTGAAGATACATTTGTAGCGTCGCATCATCAAATGACAAGCTAGTGAACGTCACAATTTATAACCGAGAAGCCAGGAAACGTCACAGTAGCTCGCTTGAAGGTAGGTCAAAGATTTATCTGACCTTGGTTTAGCGTTACCAGCAAGACGATGACAGCATGGCTTTCTTCAAGGTACCGTAAAAAATAGTATGCATGCTGTGAGCTGTGGTGTTTTACAGTGTGACTGAACAGTTAAGAGAATGGAACGTTACAAATATTATTTTTTTTTTCTGGTTTCAAAAATAATTATATATATTTATCATATATACTCCTACCAAACTTAAGTCTGTACAGTGTCGACAATAGTTTCGGACCTGTTGATAGCGGATACTACAGCTACGCTACAGATTTTAGTGAGTAGAACCTCATGGTGAGCCGACTGAATCCATCATATAATGCAGTGAATTTGACTCAGTGAACGTCAACCAACAGGGAAATTTTTACAAAAAAAAAATGAATAGTGGATTGAACAAACTACAAAAAGTCCTAGAGACTTCGTCAGTTGCCAACGGCCATATGCATTTTAACTTCTATATCATACAGCAACAAGTAGCTGTCATGTATGTACAGATGGAAAATTTTGTGTTCTCACTTTTTTATAGCTCCAGCTAAAAGTTTTTGAATTCTTTCTTCTACATCTCTGCTGTAGAAAGGTTTTTTTTTTTTTGCCTACTGTACGATCAAATATACGGCTCATAATATCAGCACCCTTTGAAAACAAAAGCGTTTCCTGAAAAAGTTGCAGATCTCATGAGATACTAAAGATTAGATTCAAATTTAACGTGTCATACTTTGAGCTACTAACGCCTAGAGATTAAAGTGGTTCCACGTATCAGCTAAAGGTCCTTGCAACATTCACTCCAAAAAGTGCACATGTAGAGGAAACCCAAGCAAATACTGGGTAGTGCGGCTAAGTTTGAAGCAAGGGAGTGCAATTATGAGCGTCAAGTAGTCGGGGATCAAGTTTGTTAGAACCAACTGCTAAGGTAGGATTCCTGCTGCATCAGAGAAAGCTAACGCGCGCAGCAATTGGCATGCCAAGCTCACAAATTACCGACTTAGCATTGATTGCAACAAAAGACAGCGCCAAATGCATATGCAGCCTAAAAAGAGCTTACCGGAGGTCTTCTTACTAATACAAACCTTGCAGCTTATGAGAAATTTTGTGACTTTTCGACTTTCTGAATATAAGTGCGTAAGATATAACTCTAGACGCAAGTAATCTTGATGTCTTGGTAAATATTTACTGTGAAAAAAAAAAAAAAAAAACTCAAGTATATTAGTGTAACTTACTATAACTTTAGTCTGACTAAACTTCTATCCTCTATTGAAATGCATTCTTGAAGTACAACTTGTACATGCACGAAAACTGTGGGCTATTTGCATTCTGTACTAAGTTGTTGAATTTCAATTTCTTTTTGAAAAAAAGAAGTTGACGCTTAATATGCCACGCCTTATTTATGGCATCGTCTAATTGGAAACGGTTTATATTAAATTACAAAGTAAAAAAGTTTTGTGCCCTGATAAGTTTGGTTTCGAAACCGCACAGTAGCACAGATAACTGTTGGACCAATTTCAAAGTCCCGGTTGGTCTCTCATGCGGGTCCTACAGTCCAGATCTCTGCAGAATCTTCGATCAATTGAAATTTGAGCAGCAAGTCTAGTCATGTATGCATAGGCTATGCCTCACACAATGCATATGCAGTAGAGATGAAAAAAAAAATAACAGCCACGTCTTGATCGCATCAGAAACCCTGAGAGCAACACAACGTAGCAACGGCGTCATCATGACTTGTGACGTCGGTTTCCAAGAATTTGGAGGCACATGAGATTTTAAAATGAAATATAGCTTTTTTTTTTTTTTTTTCGACATACACAAAACTGGTGTCAGGGTTACACAATTACTTGAATTTATAGTCAAAGCCTGTAGAATGGTGATTATGAGATCTGACTAGTAGCGAGCCATTATATTATTTGGCTTGACCACAAGATTTGACAGCTATTAGAAGTTGCACCATGTATGGAATTTTTGAAGTGAAAGCAACATATACAAAAAACAGAAGAACTTTTTTTTTTTTTTTCTTTTCTTAGCTACGGAAATCTTCGGCCCAGCTAGCAGCGCTATTATCACTTATACTTTTTTTTGTGAGCCTTTTTTTTTTTTAAACACATTCTGAAATTCCAATTTAGAGTATCAAAGCTTCATTATATTATCAGCATTACAATCAAGTTTTAGCTCGGCTGGCGTACTAGCTGCCTCAGCTGTGTTCGCCACTGTACAATATGCATTATCAGCACCTATTGACACCTTTTTGCCTGCTTACCTGCTTTGACTAGTTGCAACTTGTTTTTTTTTTTTTTTTTTTTTTTGTAATTTTAGGTGGTTTATGAAACGTTTTCCAATATGGTGACTATCAATTGACACCAATGACTGAAAAATATTAATTTTTTTACGGCTTGTCTGCGGCCGGCTGACCTTGGGTCAAACTAATCAATAGACTTCTGCCTTATCTCAACCAGGCCTATGTTGCGATGCAGTAATTTTGGCAAAAGAGGCTTCATTATCATATTATCTTTTTGAAATAATTCCACTAAATGCGGTACAGGCTAATAAATAAGTACTCATTACACAGAAGCTCTAAGTCTCTATAGCTTGATGGTAGCAAAAATATAAAACTCAAGTTGAATGTTTGGTATAAGCCATAATCAAATCAATTCTTGCAAGAAACCCGTTAGTATGAAGGAAAATCACTATTTACAACTGCAATGTATAATTCTTACTCAAAAGAATTATTCTGCATTGAAACATTTATTGAAAAACATGATACTGGGTTTTAGAGATTAATCTTTTGAGATTACAAATTGAGCTTCTGCTCCAAGACTCCCCTTAAAAGGAGGCTTGCAGGACTAGGCTGTTCTGAGTTGCTCAGAGTCTAGTTCAAATAAAGTGTAACTAAAAAGATTTCAAGCTAAACCTTGCAGCAGCAGAGTTCTATACCTGACAAACTCTCTTGTTAAGAAATCTTGCGGCTTGTGAAAAAAGCTTTGACCTTTCAAAAGTTTTTTTTGCTGAAAAGTACAAGTTTATTATAGTACATCTCAATTTGAGATGATGGTGATGTTTATCTGATATATAGAATTATGACACCCAATCTAAACATAGGTTGAAGCTTTGCATCATAAATAAGAACTTGACAGTTCATTTTGTTCTGAACGACAAAGTCTAGAACAATTCATGTATTCTTGTAAAAGTCTTTTTTTATTTTGTTTATTTATGTTCAAAAAATAAATACTTACTTGATGCTTTTAAATTGGCTTTATTGTATTTGGCAAGCTCTGGCATCATTCTACCGAATGCTATAAAATCTAAAACCAGTATGCTCTTTCAGCACATGAATTTATTTATAAAAAACTAGTGATAATTACATGCTAAAATTTGTAATGAGATTTTGACGGTGCCATTTTGGTAATTTCATTGGGATAAATTTTGGAAAAGAAATATGTATTTTTCGTATAACTTACAGTAAGATTTGGTATTTATGTGATTTTTAAAAGTTCAACTCTTAATTTAATAGTAAATTTATCACTTTCAACTAAACAAGATATCAATTTTTCATAATAAAATTTGTCTATTAATAAAGGCACAAAAATTGCTTTCCAGTACTGTTTGCAGTATATAGCTACGGCTACTGCCGCTAGCCTTGAAGAACAATGTTTAGCAATCTGTAGCCATGAAACTTGGTATACTTGTTGTCAAAACTAGTGTACTGCTCTGTCTATGATTTTTTTGAAACCGAATATCAACGAGCTAGTATGACGGAGATAAAACTCACAAAGCCTTTGAATAACAAATATATTTTTGTATTCAAATTATTAAACGTGTATTTTTCTACCATATGGTTCAATTTTTTTTTTTTTTTTTGTATCACTTTGATCTGCTCTAATACTAAAATCACGACTTGATTATGCTCCCATAATGATTCTGTTCAATCTGGATAAGCTTTAAATCATAAAACAGTCATACTAAATACGGCCAAGAAAACTGTTTTTAGTTTGTGAATTGTTAGCTTCAATTATTTAGATAGATAGAAAATCTATTTCTTGTCATAATATCTAGTATTTCCAGGTTCGTGTTCTTCTGCTTTTGGTAAGCTTTGGCTTCTACCGTTGGTGGGATTACATTTGCACTTAGTGTAAACGCTGAATCCGCGTAGGGACCTGTTTTGGCTTTGTGGGTGAAGCCTTTGTCAATGCTGGCTTGTCCATCGTTGCTTCTCCCTTGTTTTAATTATTTTATCTTTTTTTGCCATTCACTTTCATACTTTGGTTGTCGTCATTTTAATTTATTTTGGCTTGTATTCCATCTGTTTACTTCATTTGCAGATAGTATTTACACTTTGGGCCAGATTAATTTACGACTTAACATCCTGTTATATTAAAGCTTATATCGTATTTTGATGCAATCAAGTTCTCCAATTAAGAACTATCAAGTCATCCTGAGTAAAGCCTTATACACTTACAGTTTATTTAATGTAAGAAAGCTTTGAGAATTAGTTTGTAATCATGATTTTCAGTTTATTGTCCTTTTATTAATACTTCATGTATTTTTCATAGGAGTTTCAAGCTAACTTGAGCGTGTAAATAATTATATACTTTTATGTTTTCTTTCTGGGAAACACAGTTTTAGTTTTTAGTTGTACATACAACTGTTCTTATGAAAAGAGCATCTTGAATTGTTTGACGCACCTGGAATCACTGTCTCTTTGCTTATGTGTTTTTTAATTGATTTTCTTACTAGAATGAACGTTGAAAAGTCTTCTGCAGCGTTCAAAATTATTATTGAGAAAGGGTGATACTCGTTGAATTTATCTCTCATGTTACACAGGAGTAAGTGGCACGGTCTCCGAATTAGATAAGAACTTTAGGTATAAAGTGAAAATTCTCAAGTTGATCAACTTTACCATGCGATATCTTTGACAAAGCTTAATATAATATTAATATTAATGATAGTAATATAACTTGTACTCAGATGGTTGGATGTAATCCGTTTGTTGATTGTGGTCATTTAACAAATTTGCTATTGTTCAACATATTTGATTCAAATTTAGATGGCACATAACCCGAATGAAAGGGTCAGCTCACAAAAGCTTTTGATAACTTGCAATGAAAACATTAATTTTATTTAAATAACTTGAAATCTAATTTTATAGCTTAAAACCTCAGATTGATTTATCACTGAGTAAATGGTCTGCTCTATTTCTCAATTTTTTTTTCAAGTTCTGGTGATACTTGTTAAAGCTTTTTAAATGTTAGCTCAAGCCATAAAACTCAAGTTATATTGTCAAAAATGTTAGATACGGGTTAGGGTAAAATCTCATTCTCTATTTCCAAAGTACTGATATAGAACTTTCGTTCTTCTCCTCCCGAGAATCACACTTGACTTGACAACCACAGTAATTACCGGACTACTACTCATAAACCATAATCTGATAGAGAATTACCAAGAAAAAACTAATACATGATGAATACGAATGGTGAATGCCCGACGGTCCTGCTTATGGGACAAAGAACGTACGTACTTCCTGATAAAAGCGACTGGGCTACGAACAGTGATGATGAAATCTGAATAGAAAAGCCTTTTGTTGACCATTGAGATACATGACTACAGGAGTGGAAAGTCTTCGATTTCAGAAGTGGTCTTTCATAAGATGCAGCCACTAGAGACGTTGTATATTGAAAGTACATCGCGACCAACGTATACTAAGATCAGGTAAGTTTTCCTTACGCTGTAGTGCTTCAACCTGGGGAGCGCGCAGCTATCTTCTTAACTGCAACTATAAATGCTGACCCTATCAATTTTTTTTTAAACTGACTCAAGTTCTTTGATTGAGTTTGGTATTTTGGAGATGCCGGGCCAGCTCAACATTTCAGATCCGAGCTTTGACTCGGCGCGTATTTTTAGCACATGTGGGGCCATCATCTATGTGATTGACTGCCAGACCGAGTACTTGGGGGCCATTTCAAACTTGGGAGCAATTGCAGAGATGGCCGTTCAGGCCAACCCAAAGATCAACATTGAGGTGCTTATCCATAAGATTGATGGACTGTCGGAGGACTTTCGACTCGACACGCGACGCGACATAATCCAGCGCACGCAGGACGAACTAGCTGACAACAATATTGTAGTTGCATCAATGAATCACTATCTTACTAGCATTTACGACCGATCGATACACGAAGCGTTTTCAAAGATCATCCAGAAACTTATCCCGGATATGGACGTGCTAGAAAATTTACTCAGTACCCTCTGTGCGCACTCAGGTATTGAAAAGACGTTTTTGTTTGATATCAATTCAAAGATCTACGTTGCCACGGACTCGACAGCTGTTGACCCACTAACATACGAGGTTTGCACAGACTTTATTGATGTTACAATTGATCTTGATAAGCTTTACGATAGCAATGATCAGACCCCGCTGCCGGACGCGACGGGCGGCGATGGCGGGCCCGAATTAGGCAATGGTAATGTCAACGGCCACGGTACCATTAGCAAAAAGCCGGCTGACGCTGGCGCGGCGGTAGCAACGCGACCTCTCAAGAGCATCTCACGCATGCATAATGGCGTGGTGCTTTACCTTTGCCAGATGATCCGAGGTCTGGCTCTGGTTGGGTTTATTCGCAATGAAACGCCACAAAAGATGGCGCTGATAGACTATAATGTTGAAATCTTTAGTCAGAGTCTGCAAAGGATATGGAGTAACTAGAATATACACTGCAACAATTGAGTTTTAATTTATGTATTGCTTTTTATTCCAGTCAAACATTTTTTTTTTTTTTTTTTTAGTAGTAGTAGTAGTATCTGTTTATTTAGGTGTCTTATGTGTAATTATATGCTGAGTAGATACCAGGCTTACCTGGGTCAGGGGCTATTTGTAGTGCGCCTGTACCCGTAGGCGCGGAAATTCTTATTTTAATTTTATTTTTTTATTTTAAAATTTCCAGAATTTATCATTAAATAGTCATTATTCGTTACGTGCTTTATATGAATGTGTAGATCAATGGTCTCTAAATATAATGCTGTCTATGAGTACATGGCAACCTTTTTGGAGCCTCCCGCAATAAGCAAAGTCGACTCACTAGCAACCGGCGCAATACCATCAACAATATCAATGGTATTATACTCAGCACCAGTATTGTTGCGATAAATGTAGAGCTGGAAAAAAATGACAATATCCGCCAGGGTTGTGGCAATACCACCAACAATAAAGGGCATTTCGGCCACAACAAATGCTGTATTTTCCGCCGGATCAGTAATGGCCTGCCACGCACTGGTAACTGCCAAGGTGTAAGCAGCATTACCAACAAGTACGGCAATAAAGAGTGCAGGGCTGATGCCGGTTGTGGACTTGCGCTCGTAGTTTTGTTTAATTTGGGGAATGCGTGAAACCACGTAAAGCATTTGCGACGACCAGCTTGCAGTGTTTCCAACAACGGCGCCAAGAGTATGCATAAAACGGGCAAACGTGGAAACTGTTAGCAAGCTGGCGTTGACCGCCGTGGTCCAGTTCTGAGGAGTGGAAGTGGTACTGGCGGCAGTATTGACTAGCGCGATGGGTGCACCTTTGGCCACAGATGGGGCAAAAGTGACAGTGACACCGAGAAGCATGCCAGGAGTCATAGACGTGGCCGCAATAGGAGAGCCACCAGCGTGGCTGGTATTGTTGTCAGATACAGTATTGGTAGAAGGTGCCGACGAAAGGATTGAAAAAGTGCGCTCGACTATAGAGTCATCTTTAAAGAATATGGCAGTACTGTCACGGCGCTGTTTTTGCTGCTCTTTGAGTGCAACTTCACGTGCAAGATGCGGACGGTTGATGTAGTACTTGTATTGAAAGTAGAGAAAGCTGTCGCTAAATAGAAAATAAACACCAAGTAGCTTTTGAAAAAACATTTGGTCAGTGAGAAAACAACCGACAGTGTTAAGAATAGCGCCAACTATCCAACAGAGCAGGAAAAGCTCGCTAAAACCAGAGACCTCCTTGGTCTTGTAGCAAAGCCAGCTTTGGTAGGTGCCGGAAAAGACCCACACGGCAACAGAGATATACTGGCCGACCCAGGAGAGGGCTGACATAGAGCCGTATACACATGAACCAGTGATTGCGTGGATCCAATTAACAAGAGGTAAGCCATCAGGGCTTATTGACGGACAGGACATTGCAAAAAATGGACAGTGGAGATAAATAAATTGGAAAAAGGAAAGAGTGATGTAATGTGCCTAAGGCTCTTGAAAACGAATGTTGTGACTATGTTGTAAATGCAGTAGGACGTTTGCACGCAAGAAAACAAATACAAAAAGTATAAAAAGAACTATGTTAAAATGCAAAGAGCACATTTGGGGATTTACACGAGTATTTAAAGGCTTTGCAAAAAACAAAAAAAACTACAAAAGCCTCGAACACCAAAGTCTGCGATAACCGACGAGATTGCCTTTATGGTTGCTGCAAATGGCCTATCAGTTACGTTTCTGCTGATAAGATAGAAAAAAAGAAAAGAAAAAAAAAAAAAGAAAAAAGACCACCACATCACTCTTGTCGTGGTTTAAAATCCACTAAAAAAAAAAAAAGAAGAAAATATTGCGTCAATTAGCGCCTCTTGATAAGCAGAGAAAAGGGTTAGGGTGATTGCGTTTATCCAGTCACGCGCTGAGCCTGCCGGATAAAGTTTACTAATCCGGTATAACCTCTTGCTTCTCCGAGTCTTACTAGATTTGGTAATCTATCTCCGAGCGATGATGTCGGAAGAAAACCAACGCTATTTGCATCCTTTTTGCATGGTTTGGTATCGGAATATCTTTGCTATGATTGGAGCTACACAGACATCCCCCACTACGAAGATTCAGAAAACGCATGTAGGACCGCGGGTTTTTTGTTTTTTATTCAAAAAAAAAAACAAAAATCGGGGTATCAAAACTTTTCAATTTACTTACAGGTGTCTAGACGGCGCCAGAATACATCACCGTACTATTCGGTGTTTCAATTTATTTACAAAATCACGCTTCCCCTTTTCATTTGGAGAAAAGATCAGGGGGCAAAAAGACTGTTGGGCTGCTATTGTCCAAAATTTCGAGAGTAGCCATGATTTCGGCACTACTATGCACAATCGTCATTTTTTTCATTTTATTAATTATTATTTTCAATTTTTTTATGGTAAAACTCTTCATTATGTGGCCAGCTTTCGATCATAATGTACAAATACAGTTTAATATCCCTGAAGCATAATATAGAGAATAAAAGCTGAGGTCTCGGAAGCTGAATAGGAATGGCAAAGGCCCATGAGTTACCGGATCTCAGAGATAGATAGATATAGATACAAAAATCTGTTTATTGTCCTAATTCTTATATATATATTTCATTTTTATTTTTTTTTATGAACATTCCGAGATCAGTCCCAGGTTATTTATGGTTAATATTAGCCTTGCTGATAAAAATCTCCGCCTTTTCCATTAAAATTTTTATGGGCATTTGACGGCAACTCAATGCTGAGATAGCGAGAACTCACTGTAGAATTCTTTTTTTACGATAACACACTTTGTACTGTTAGCAAACATATGTTAATAGTAGCCTGCTATAGTTTCGACCAATAGTATACCACATTTGCGTACATTTTAAGTTGAAAGGAGGAGAAAAAAAAATTGGAGTTCAGCATTTTGTCATTGTACGCATGTACTCAGCCTAAATGCGTCTGTTTTAGAGACACAGAAATTGATACTGAGAAACACCTGAGACGGGTAGGTGAGCTCTCTTAAGGGCCAGCCTTACATTTGATAACTAATTAATTAGCTGGTAATATTTTGTCTTTAAGTAACATTTCCAGTCTTTTTTCCCCCTTGCATCCTCAGGCAGCCAGAGATTATCCTCGAGGGCGCCAATATTACCAGATTATACACCAAAGGCTGAACTTTTTTTATTAATTTTTTTTTTCAATAACCTTAAATGTACTGCTGTTACTTTTTCTATTATCAGCACTTGGGTTAATGCTTCTGACTGCTAATATTACCCCTACCACAATATCATCAAGTTTGATTGAACTGCTAACCAGCAAAAAATCAACAACAAAAAAAAAAGTTGTTATATAGCAAAACCAGTACACTATTTGATATATAACTTCATTAAGGAAAAAATTTTCCATACTTGCTTTACCCCATTTATGCGCAGCAAAACTTGATAGATGTTGCTGTTAGATGTACTTAGTAAAACTCTTTTTTTACTATTGATCTTGGGAACGGCCGGTTAACACTGACAAAAAATAAACAAAGGATTATCATTTTAAAATATCACGGGATACCGATAATATTTATTTTTATTAAGACAGCTGCAGAAGCCGCCGTAAATAAGAAAAATTAATTGGCCATGTTTTTTAGCCTTGTGCAGGGGGAACAGCGGTTTACAGAATAAACCACCGTCACGTAAATGACACTATTACCACTGCAGTGACATCATTTAACTTGTTTGCAAATACATTCAATAATTATGTTTTCCAAACATTTTGGAATGATCGTGTTTAAAGCCATTATTTAGTTAAAGTAATTGGCTATTTGTTGACAATACAGAAATTTCAACAGTACAACATGGCACACTCAGTATGAGCAAACTCTAAACTGAATCAGCAGGGTCATGGTGGTTGCCTAAATATTGATATTGAACAAAAATTCAAAAATATTACCTCTCTCAAAAAAAACTGATTATCTATCTATCTACCTCTCTCAAAAGTTTACAACCTAAAGTTTAAACTAACTGATAAAATATTTACTTCATATTATATACAAATCTTTGTCTCTTATTGAATGACTACCAGATCCACTGTGTAAACTTTGTCCTAAAAAGAATTGCTTGAGACTACAAAGGCTAGAAAAAAAGAAAGAAAGAGACGAGGACAACTGGCTAAAATTAAGTTTTGAAATGGCATTCAGTGCCATCTACAAGTTTCAGCTGGCAGCACTGCAGTTGCTGTTTTTTTTTGTTTGATTGGAAACTCATGAGCCCACCGCTTATGCCCAATAATGCTCGGCATTTGAACCACCAGCAAATAGCTGTGTTGCCTTTTTGACACTAGTATATCAGCAGTACTTGGGCCAAATTAGTTCTGGTTTTTTATTATACTTTTCGGCAATCTGGCAAATGCTGTAATCTTTTTGACCGTAGATCTACCATCTTAGTTCGTGAAGTAGATCTACAATACTAACAGTCTGAGATAGCAATGCGTATTAATCACGTATCGCAAAGAATCTTTTTTTAAAGAGCTTGTTGTTACATATTTACAAAGAAAATTTTTTTTGAAGAAGATAACAAAAAAAAAAAAATCATTGAGCAAAAAGTGTCATAAGGTGAGTATTATGATTGCGATAAACAACAGTCAATCTCAGCAAGTTTCCTTTTCGAATAATAATGATTTTATAACAAGCTCCATGACAAAAGGGTATTTATACCCATGACTACTATTATATATATATAACTTTTATTACCAACAATTTTCAGTTGTTACATTTTTAAAGTTCCACCAATAAATTTTACATTCTGGCTGGTGATGATAACATCATTTCATGTATGTAATAGTTTATAGGCTTTTGCCATATCGCCTACATTTTAAGGTTTGTGCTGCAAATGCCTTATCGATAACGTTTGCTGGTCTTTATCAGTTGACCCATGCAAGAACCAATATTGCAAGCCCACTGACTCCAGAAAAAAACAACAACCAAATTAATAATAACAGTAACTAAAATATAGTGATAACAACATTCAATTATGAAACAACTACTGATAGGCTATAACTCTTGAATACATATTTTTTTTGCCCAACAAAAAAAAAAAAAAAATTCTGGGAAAAGATTAAAAAAATAAAAACAAATCTTTCTTTTCAAAATATATATATTTCAAAGACTGGCTTCTCACCATTAGTAACAGTTTTCATTTATTTATTCATGTCTTGATAAGTTAACAATTAGGAAACTCGGTCCCAATTTCATTGATTAATTATTAATAAATTCGGGAAATCTGACCTGACTTTAGCGCACATGTAACTCCAGTATCCTTTGCTTAAAAAAAAAATAGAATGATATATATTTTCTGATACAAAAACCACCCTGGTCATCCAGGTTTCGAAACCATCATGAAAAAAAAAAGTGACCAAGTGTATTTGAAAATATTTTTTTGAATTATACTATTTAAAAAAAGATTATAGATTTGATCGCTGTTTGGAAATACAAACACCAATTAAGAAAACAGAAGGAAAAAAAAAAAAAAAGGAGAAAAAAAAAGCAAACCAAAAACATAAAACAAATCAGAGGCAAGCTACAGATAAAAAAAAAATTGTAATAATAATAATGATAAACAGTCAGGAATAGGTTCTAGTGCAATCAGCCTCAAGCATTTAATTTGCCTTTTATTTTTTTTTTTAATATTCTTACCCGTAAAGTATAGTTCTCTTCAGTTATGCTGTGAAAACACAAAACCAGACGCCCAGCTATGTGGACACGGCTCTTAGGCTTCAACACCCTCGACCTTCAGGTCCTCTACACTCTTAGGACGCTTTGCAGATTCCTAAACCAAAAAAAGTTGATAATAAAAAAAAAACATGGTCATAAAAAGGTTAATAACGATCGAACAAGATCAGTGGTAAGGGCGTTGTACAACGGCCCCTCGTTAGCGTTTTTCGTGACAACAAGTTTGTAGGGGTGCTTTTGCGCATGATGGGTAGATGATGGTTCAACTTACGTCGTTGGCCTCTGGCACCTTTCTCTTGCGCTTCTTAATACGGCGCATGGGTTTAGTTTCGCCCTCGCCAAACAGTTCATCGGGTAAATCATAGCTGCAATTGTTAATACCTAGACAGTCAGAAGGTATAGATTCAATACTTACTTCCTAACTTCCTTGATGCATATGCTGCAGGTGTCGGCATCGTACTGACTCCAGAGCTTGCATGCATCGTTAAATTCAGTGCAAGCCCATTGAATATCTAATTGTTTTTGACCACCTAAACTTGGTTAGTAGAGGCATCGACTTGTCCCTTGGCCATACTCACGCTCAATCTGAATTTCAAGGCCAATGTACATTGTGCTCGTGTGAACGGACACTTTTCCATCATCCTTCTTGTCGGGCTCGCCCTCTTTAAGTTCCGTGGGCTCAATACCAGTAGTGTTGCCGTCCGCAATCCGTAGCGCCTCTTCCTCTGTGCACCGATAGTACTTTTCAAATGTCTTGACAAATGGGTGGCTAATCTGGATCGGTTCAACCAGTTCAAGCTTTTGCACAAGCAGACGTAACTTACTCTCAACCAGACCAGACCACTTTAAGTGGCTCTCATTCGTACCTTTGGTGGCTGCAATGACAGAGAGGTAGTACTTGTAATCGTTAAAGAAAGTGTGTTTAACAAAAAAATCGGACCATTGCTTTGTGCCAATAATGATATCGTCGAGAATGGCGCCGCCGCGGACGAGCTCGTTGATAATAATCTTCTGGGTTGACGCTGTAATATTATGAGTCGCGCACATCGAGGGGTAAGCAGGGGTAATAACGGGCATTCTATGAGTTCTGTCCTGATTATATAGCTTAGGATTCCAAACTCTAACCTGCAGCGGACCGCTTTCAATGGGCTTGAGCAGCACTGGTTGCGGCCAGTTCCATTTAACCAAGATGTTGAAGAATTTTCCCACAATAGTGGCAGAAATTGCGTTGGGGTATAATTGGCAGATGCGTGCCACAAGCATGGCCCAGGCGACACCACCTGGAAAGCCCATAATGTTACCGTAGATGGCGCGGCGCTGAGCCCACATCTTAATGGCACGTAGTGCATGCTTGAACACCGTGGGCTGGGGGACAAGATTAAGGATCTCGTCGGTGACACGTGTACCATTCAGCGCCCGCAGGTCCTTCTCATCAAGGTTCCGAAGCAGGTTGTTGTCATCAAGTGTCATGTCGAGCGGGACCTGCGGAATATCCAATCGCGCGCAAATCAAATCAATCGAAACGCCAGAAATCTTGATCTTGATGATTGGGACAAACGCGTCGGGCACCGACGCGATCTCGTCGAGGTCAGGCAGTTTTCTCAACAGCTTCTCAAAGATATCAAAAAAGTGATCACGCGTGACGTGCTTGGGCACGACAACAAGAGTATCGATATCGGAGCCGGGACCGTAGACGCCCAAACGGTAGGAACCAAATGTGAAGATCTTGCCGCCGGCGTCCTTGGCCATGCCCTCGGACATGTTCTTCTGCAGACTGACAGTGCGAACAAACTCAAGAGTAAGCTTTTGAATAGTATCTAGAATCTTGACACGCTTGCGTGTGGCTTCCTCACTCTCAAAGGAGCCTTGCTTCTTGAGCTCCTCAATAAGCTTGTCGTTGAGAATGTTCTCAGTGGGGGTAGGACCAGTGGTCGAAATGGGCGGAGTGACACCGTATTGCTTGAGAGGGACAGACATGGTCGGTTATAATTAACGTGCGTATCTCAAACAGGATGATGTCTTCAGCGGAATATACGAAAACAAGAAACGATTAATAAACGACTTGAAAAATAAATAAAAGTACTTCTAGTTAGTCTTGGGGATGAATGTTTATCGGGGACTTGTCAAAGCCGTATTCAGGAGCAGCGTAACAGTGGTTAAAGGTTTTTCGCTTCTTTAAAAAATAAAAGTTACTCTGATAGGAGATACAGCTGTGACTGAGCAAAGAATCGAGATGTGTTCGGTTCTGTTCTATGCGTGCTCTGGAGATGGTTGGGTTGGTGATGATGATCTTCAATGTTTCGGCGGTTTTGGAGATTCATATCTGCGGTTAGGGTTCCACTGCAACAAAACCTTCGTAAACAGTCAAAGCCTGTCAGACCTGAGGAAATAACAGACAAAGAGAGAGATTGTTAGAAGAGCTTTGAAGACTAGTAGATAGTCTAAAGATAGTGATATTTTGGCTGTTATGTTGGTATTTGCACGAGGTCGAGTTGATCATGAAGGCCGGCGTTCTAAGATTTAAATTAGTTCTAGTTCTCCACAAGAACCAGTAAAACATGATATTTTGTCTTGAAAGTTGATCAAATTAAACCAAAAAAGTTGGCATAATCAATGATAATAATATTACATTCATCTGTTGTTGTTCGTGTTGTTGTTCATCGTGTCCGGTTCCGCCAGGTTCCGACGTGCCTACTTTTACTCTAAGCGTAACTCTCATCACCAGACTCCTGGCCCAATCAAAAAAGTCCAAAACTTTTCATTTTTTTCCCAAAAATTTTCTAAAATTTCCCACATCGAATCAGGTCTCCACCACCACCGTCAGCCCCCCCATCAGCACAAATTATGAGTTACTCCCACCATCTACACAGGCTCGCCGGCGTTCGGGCCTTTTCGACAAGTGCGGCCTGCCTGAAAAGCACTATCGACAAGAAGATCCCCGTTCAGCTTCTGCAAGACGTCCCCGGGCTTGGTGTTAGAGGCGAGGTTGTGTCGGTCACCCCCGGTAGAATGAGAAACCAATTGCACCGCAACAACGGCGCCAACTACGTGATCAAGAACGTGCCTCTTAGAATTCCGGTTGTTTCTAGAGAAAGTATTCTTGAGCGACAGAAGATTGAGAAAGAGGCCAAGGAAGCCGCGGAGGCTGCTCAGCGTGAGGCTCAGCGGATCCAGGCTGAGAAGGAGGCTAGTGGCCGTCTCACCGCCCAGGACGAGATGCTGCGTGCTCTCGAGAAATCAACCAACTTGAGCTTTAACATTAATGCCGCGCCTAAATCGACAGTAGAGGCGACCACCCCTGCCAGCGATCTGTTCTTTTTAGAGAGCGCCCTAAAGAGTCTGCCCGAAGTCATCATCTTCCAAGCTCAGGCCCAACCAACGGGTTACATTGCCCCTCATGTCACATCACAGTCGCTTTCCGCTAGATTGAATAACTTGCTTGGCGTTGAGGTCGATGCGTCGACAATCAGCTTCACCGTTTATCAGAACAAGAAACCTGTGCAGACATCCGTGATTGACTTTGTCGGTATCTACGAAGTGCAAATTGCCCTAGCATCTGACCGTGTCTTGACCAAGAAGCTGCGTGTTTCTCCGAAATTTCCCATTGAGAACTGGGAACAACTGAAGCGCCCGGCTGACGCCCCGCTACCTACACCAGTTGCGGCCCCTGCTGCTGAAGCTGCCAAGGCTGCTCCTGCCGCTAACACATCGCCTGCTCCCGCTGCTGAGGGTGCAGAGGCTGAAGAAGCTGAGTCACAGTCTGAGCCTAGCCAAAAGACCTTTGAGTGGGAGAACGACTTCATTGCGAGCTTTGGCAAGAAGACCAATAAGAAGTAAGGTCGATCAAGCCGTCCATTTTGTACATAATAGTAAAGAAAAAAAGACAAAAAAAACCGAAAAAAAAAACTAAGAAAAAGTGCCGAGAATTAGAGGTTAGGTAGAGATGTTCTAGGTATATATTCTTAAAAGCAAGTTATCATGATGAAATGAGAGATTGTCGAGACACAAGACTTGAGAGAAATCATTTAAGCAATATGCTAATAGTTAAACACTAATATCTAAGTGGTATTTCTCATGGCATATATTTTGATTGTTTACATAACATACTTTTATCATGACCAAAAAAATTCACAGGCTTAGACTCAGATCTGTTGCGTTTAATCTTCTCTTTTCCTCCTGCCATTCCGGTCGGCTTCCCTTCCAACACAATCATCTCTCGAACCAACTCATACTAGAAGGCACATTGGGCAATTGAATGCCTTTTGTTAAGATTTAATGACACATTTATTGCGTGAGAGCTCTGTGTCAGCTGCAATGGGGTATTTAGACCCTCTGATAACGGTTCAAGAGACCGTGGTTGAGATCCCCAAGTAAGTTGACCCTCGTTTTTGCGTATCTCTTACGTACGCAGGGCCCGGCTTCGGGGATATTAGTGCTAATCTACCGGGCTTTTTTTTTTTTTTTTTTACAGATCAATCAAATCGTTTGCCGGGTTTTGCGCACTGGGTGCTGCACTAATATCAACTGCATCAATTTTTCAGCACTTCAAAAACTATCGTAAGCCGGCGGACCAGCGGCTCATTGTACGAATCCAACTATTGCTACCGCTTTACGCACTTTCAAGTTGGTTAGGACTCACTTCAGAAACGGGCAGCGCAATTGTGGCCCCGATCCAGGAAATATATGAAGCGGTGGTCATTTATACATTTTTTACGCTGCTGACGAATCTACTGGGAGGCGAGCGGAACGCTGTCATGAAAGCAATGGGTCGCGCACCAAAGTCACACTTGTTCCCGTTTGACCACTGTTTTTCCAAAGTGGATATCAGCGATCCGTACACATTTCTTGCGATAAAAAGAGGCATTTTACAATACGTATGGCTAAAGCCAATTATGTGTGTGCTCATTGTTATCATGAAAGCGACCGGCACGTACCAGCAAAACTACATCGGCTTGGGGTCTGGGTACATGTGGCTCGGGATTGTGTACAACATTAGCATTTCCATTTCACTTTACTGTCTTGCTCTGTTTTGGTATTGTTTACTTGAAGACTTGCGCCCGTTCCGGCCGCTTCCCAAGTTTCTCTGCATTAAAATCATTATCTTTTTTTCTTACTGGCAAGGTGTGCTACTGGCAATTCTGGTCTGGACAGGACTGATCCCTAGCGTGGGCTATTACACTCCCGACAATATCGCGACAGCGATACAAAACACACTCATGTGCATTGAGATGCTAGGGTTTGCCGTCGGGCACTGGTACGCGTTTACCTACAAGGAGTTTGCGTCACCGGGACTCATGGGATACGCGCGGCTGAAGGTTCCGTATGCAATTCGCGATGCTTTTGGCGTCGTTGACCTGATGATGGATTTCAAAGCTACATTCTACGGTGATAACTACAACTACCGCGAATTTAACTCGATCGAGACTGTCTTAGAGCACCCCGAGTCGCGGTCGCGGCAGGCTCGACTTGCACAGGGCTTACGATACCAGGCTGGTGGCACCTCCAAATACTGGCTTCCGTCAACATCCAACCCGGGCCGACATGGCTATCAACCGCTTGTGGGCCAGAGCAGTAGAAGTCAGAGCAAGGAAACGGACTCAATTAGGGCAAGCCGTGATGGCGTCAACAGCTACGGTGCAGTTGATCGCTCTCCCACGCCCCCATTTAGAGGCCCATCTCCGGAAGAAACTGGACAAGAACAGGGTGCCGACTTTGATCTGACTGAAGAAGAGATGCGGATTGATGATCAGCTGTATAACCTGGCCCGGACTTTCCCTTATGGCGACTACAATGTAAGTAGGACTCTAGCAGGCACCTTTTTTTTCTTTTTTTTTTTTTTTTTTTTTTTTTTTTTTTTTTTTTTTTTTTTT